>JBAPLH010001365.1:0-13637 GCA_037897445.1 Ceriops zippeliana | reverse complement strand
TTGATTCAAAACACTTTTTGATACATTTATCATAGAATATAACACATGCGGCTAAACAAACTATTATATTAATTGAATGAAACAAGTACAAACACTTTTACAACTCTAAATCTATTTAAATCCGTCAGCAAAAGGAGTCATCCATCATGGTTTGCTTTCAAATCACCGCACGTTAACATAACTGCTCTTATAACTGTCTACCGGTACTATTGTTTCATGCAATAACCTTGAAATTAGAGAACTTTGTGTTTCTTTCTTAGAAGTAATTTATATTCAATATGAAAAAAGTAGTCACACACGCGGACAGATCTGTGCTAACGCTCGCATTTTCATTCAATTTAATCAAACAATGGACAGTCCTTGATTTTGAATCGTAAGCTTCCTATTCGCTCGATATTAATTGTTTGAAATCAAAAATAGAAAGTTCCTCTCATGACGCTTTTTGGTTAGCGAGTCTCCTCTTTTGATTCAAAACACCACTTTTTGATACATTTATCATAGAATATAACCACATGCGGCCTAAACAAACTATTATATTAATTTGAATGAAACAAGTACAAAACACTTTTTAGAACTCTAAATCTATTTAAATCCGTCAAGCAATAAGGTTGTTCATTCATTCATGGTTTGAAGTTTCGTACAAAGGCTCAATTTGTTTAATTCCTAAATAATCAAGACTTTCTTCTTTTTTTTTTTAAAAATCACCGCACGTTTAATTAGGCTGCTCTTAATGTTACCGGTACTATTTTTTACACTTGCAAGAACCTTGAATATGAACTCTTTTGTTTCGATTCTTAATAATTATATTCATTATTGAATAAAGAGTCCTATGAACACAGAACTTGTATCATGAATTCATTCAATTTAATAAAACAATGGAGTCCTTGAATTTGAATCGTATTTCCTATTGATATCAATTGTTGAAAATCAAAAATAGAAAGTTCCTCCATCATGATTTCTGGTTAGCGAGTCTCTCCTCTTTTGATTCAAACACACTTTTTGATACATTTATCATAGAATATATAACACATGCCGGCTAAACAACCTATTATATTAATTGAATGAAACAAGTACAAACACTTTTAGAACTCTAAATCTATTTAAATCCGTCAGCAAAAGGAGTCATTCATCATGGTTTTGAATTTCGTACAAAAGTCAATTTGTTTAATTCCTAAATAATCAGACTTTCAAATCACCGCACGTTAATTAGGCTTGCTCTTACTGTTACCGGTACTATTTTTCATGCAATAACCTTGAAATGAACTTTTGTTTCTTTCTTAATAATTATATTCATTATGAAAAAAGAGGTCCATGAAACGATCTGTATCATGAATTCATTCAATTTAATAAACAATTGAGAGTCCTTGAAATTTGAATCGTATTTCCTATTGATATTAATTGTTTTGTTGAAATCAAAAATAGAAAGTTCCTCTTCATGATTTCTGGTTAGCGAGTCTCCTCTTTTGATTCAAAAACACACTTTTTGATACATTTATCATAGATTATAACACATGCCGGCTAAACAAAACTATTATATTAATTGAATGAAACAAGTACAAACACTTTTAGAACTCTAAATCTATTTAAATCCGTCAGCAAAAGGAGTCATTCATCATGGTTTGAATTTCGTACAAAAGTCAATTTGTTTAATTCCTAAATAATCAGACTTTCAAATCACCGCACGTTAATTAGGCTGCTCTTACTGTTTACCGGTACTATTTTTCATGCAATAACCTTGAAATGAACTTTTGGTTTCTTTCTTAATAATTATATTCATTATGAAAAAGAGTCCATGAACGATCTGTATCATGAATTCATCAATTTAAATAAAACAATGGAGTCCTTGAATTTGAATCGTATTTCCTATTGATATTAATTGTTGAAATCAAAAAATAGAAAGTTCCTCTCATGTTTTCTGGTTAGCGAAGTCTCCTCTTTTTGATTCAAAAACACACTTTTTGATAACATTTATCATAGAATATAACACATGCGGCTAAACAAACTATTATATTAATTGAATGAAACAAGTACAAACACTTTTAGAACTCTAAATCTATTTAAATCCGTCAGCAAAAGGAGTCATTCATTCATGGTTTGAATTTCGTACAAAAGTCAATTTGTTTAATTCCCTAAATAATCAGACTTTCAAAATCACCGCACGTTAATTAGGCTGCTCTTACTGTTTACCGGTACTATTTTTATGCAATTAACCTTGAAATGGAAAAACTTTTGTTTCTTTCTTAATAATTATATTCATTATGAAAAAGAGTCCATGAACGATCTGTTTCATGAATTCATTCAATTTTATTAAACAATGGAGTCCTTGAATTTGAATCGTATTTCCTATTGATATTAATTGTTGAAATCAAAAATAGAAAGTTCCTCTCATCGATTTCTGGTTAGCGAGTCTCCTCTTTTGATTCAAAAAACACACTTTTTGATACATTTATCATAGAATATAACACACATGCGGCTTAAACAAACTATTATATTAATTGAATGAAACAAGTACAAAACTACTTTTAGAACTATAAATCTATTTAAATCCGTCAGCAAAAGGAGTCATTTCATCATGGTTTGAATTTCGTACAAAAGTCAATTTGTTTAATTCCTAAATAATCAGACTTTCAAATCACCGCACGTTAATTAGGGCTGCTCTTACTGTTACCTCGGTACTATTTTTCATGCAATAACCTTGAAATGAACTTTTGTTTCTTTCTTAATAATTTTATAAAAGGGGTTCATTTTTGAAAAAAGAGTCCATGAAACGATCTGTATCATGAATTCATTCAATTTAATAAACAATGGAGTCCTTGAATTTGAATCGTATTTCCTATTGATAATTAATTGTTGAAATCAAAAAATAGAAAGTTCCTCTCATGATTTCTGGTTAGCGAGTCTCCTCTTTTGATTCAAAACACACTTTTTGATACATTTATCATAGAATATAACACATGCGGCTAAACAAACTATTATATTAAATTGAATGAAACAAGTACAAACACTTTTAGAACTCTAAATCTATTTAAATCCGTCAGCAAAAGGAGTCATTCATCATGGTTTGAATTTCGTACAAAAGTCAATTTGTTTAATTCCTAAAATAATCAGACTTTCAAATCAACCGCACGTTAATTAGGCTGCTCTTACTGTTACCGGTACTATTTTTCATGCAATAACCTTGAAATGAACTTTTGTTTCTTTCTTAATAATTATATCTCATTATGAAAAAGAGTCCATGAACGATCTGTAACATGAATTCATTCAATTTAATAAACAATAGAGTCCTTGAGTTTGAATAGTATTTCCCATTGATATTAATTGTTGAAATAAAAAATAGAAAGTTCCTCTCATGATTTCTGGTTAGCAAGTCTCCTCTTTTGATTCAAAACACACTTTTTGATACATTTATCATAGAATATAACACATGCGGCTAAACAAACTATTATATTAATTGAATGAAACAAGTACAAACACTTTTAGAACTCTAAATCTATTTAAATCCGTCAGCAAAAAGGAGTCATTCATCATGGTTTGAATTTCGTACAAAAAGTCAATTTGTTTTAATTCCTAAATAATCAGACTTTCAAATCACCGCACGTTAATTAGGCTGCTCTTACTGTTACCGGTACTATTTTTCATGCAATAACCTTGAAATGAACTTTTGTTTCTTTCTTAATAAATTATATTCATTATGAAAAAGAGTCCATGAACGATCTGTATCATGAATTCATTCAATTTAATAAACAATGGAGTCCTTGAATTTGAATCGTATTTCCTATTGATATTAATTGTTGAAATCAAAAATAGAAAGTTCCTCTCATGATTTCTGGTTAGCGAGTCTCCTCTTTTGATTTCAAAACACACTTTTTGATACATTTATCATAGAATATAAACACATGCGCTTTCTAAACAAAACTATTATATTAATTGAATGAAACAAGTACAAACACTTTTAGAAAACTCTAAATCTATTTAAAATCCGTCAGCAAAAAGGAGTCATTCATCATGGTTTTGAATTTCGTCACAAAAGTCATTTTGTTTAATTCCTAAATAATCAGACTTTCAAATCACAACGCACGTTAATTTAGGCTGCTCTTACTGTTACCGGTACTATTTTTCATGCAATAACCTTGAAATGAACTTTTGTTTCTTTCTTAATAATTATATTCATTATGAAAAAGAGTCCATGAACGATCTGTATCATGAATTCATTCAATTTAATAAACAATGGAGTCCTTGAATTTGAATCGTATTTCCTATTGATATTAATTGTTGAAATCAAAAAGAGAAAGTTCCTCTCATGATTTCTGGTTAGCGAGTCTCCTCTTTTGATTCAAAACACACTTTTTGATACATTTATCATAGAATATAAACACATGCGGCTAAACAAACTATTATATTAATTGAATGAAACAAGTACAAACACTTTTAGAACTCTAAATCTATTTAAATCCGTCAGCAAAAAAGAGTCATTCATCATGGTTTGAATTTCGTACAAAAGTCAATTTGTTTAATTCCTAAATAATCAGACTTTCAAATCACCGCACGTTAATTAGGCTGCTCTTACTGTTACCTGGTACTATTTTTCATGCAATAACCTTGAAATGAACTTTTGTTTCTTTCTTAATAATTATATCATTATGAAAAAAGAGTCCATGAACGATCTGTATCATGAATTCATTCAATTTAATAAACAATGGAGTCCTTGAATTTGAATCGTATTTCCTATTGATATTAATTGTTGAAATCAAAAATAGAAAGTTCCTCTCATGATTTCTGGTTAGCGAGTCTCCTCTTTTGATTCAAAACACACTTTTTTTGATACATTTATCATAGAATATAACACATGCGGCTAAAACAAACTATTATATTAATTGAATGAAACAAGTACAAACACTTTTAGAACTCTAAATCTATTTAAATCCGTCAGCAAAAGGAGTCATTCATCATGGTTTGAATTTTCGTACAAAAGTCAATTTGTTTAATTCTAAATAATCAGACTTTCAAATCACACGCACGTTAATTAGGCTGCTCTTACTGTTACCGGTACTATTTTTCATGCAATAACCTTGAAAATGAACTTTTGTTTCTTTCTTAATAATTATATTCATTATGAAAAAGAGTCCATGAACGATCTGTAACATGAATTCATTCAATTTAATAAACAATGGAGTCCTTGAATTTGAATCGTATTTCCTATTGATATTAATTGTTGAAATTCAAAAATAGAAAAGTTCCTCTCATGATTTCTGGTTAGCGAGTCTCCTCTTTTGATTCAAAACACACTTTTTGATACATTTATCATAGAATATAACACATGCGGCTAAACAAACTATTATATTAATTGAATGAAACAAGTACAAACACTTTTAGAACTCTAAATCTATTTAAATCCGTCAGCAAAAGGAGTCATTCATCATGGTTTTGAATTTTCGTACAAAAGTCAATTTGTTTAATTCCTAAATAATCAGACTTTCAAATCACCGCACGTTAATTAGGCTGCTCTTACTGTTACCGGTACTATTTTTCATGCAATAACCTTGAAATGAACTTTTGTTTCTTTCTTAATAATTATATTCATTATGAAAAAGAGTCCATGAACGATCTGTATCATGAATTCATTCAATTTAATAAACAATGGAGTCCTTGAATTTGAATCGTATTTCCTATTGATATTAATTGTTGAAATCAAAAATAGAAAGTTCCTCTCATGATTTCTGGTTAGCGAGTCTCCTCTTTTGATTCAAAACACACTTTTTGATACATTTATCATAGAATATAACACATGCGGCTAAACAAACTATTATATTAATTGAATGAAACAAGTACAAACACTTTTTAAACTCTAAATCTATTTAAATCCGTCAGCAAAAGGAGTCATTCATCATGGTTTGAATTTCGTACAAAAGTCAATTTGTTTAATTCCTAAATAATCAGACTTTCAAATCACCGCACGTTAATTAGGCTGCTCTTACTGTTACCGGTACTATTTTTCATGCAATAACCTTGAAATGAACTTTTGTTTCTTTCTTAATAATTATATTCATTATGAAAAAGAGTCCATGAACGATCTGTATCATGAATTCATTCAATTTAATAAACAATGGAGTCCTTGAATTTGAATCGTATTTCCTATTGATATTAATTGTTGAAATCAAAAAATAGAAAGTTCCTCTCATGATTTCTGGTTAGCGAGTCTCCTCTTTTGATTCAAAACACACTTTTTGATACATTTTATCATAGAATATAACACATGCGGCTAAACAAACTATTATATTAATTGAATGAAACAAGTACAAACACTTTTAGAACTCTAAATCTATTTAAATCCGTCAGCAAAAGGAGTCATTCCATCATGGTTTGAATTTCGTACAAAAGTCAATTTGTTTAATTCCTAAATAATCAGACTTTCAAATCACCGCACGTTAAATTAGGCTGCTCTTACTGTTACCGGTACTATTTTTCATGCAATAACCTTGAAATGAACTTTTGTTTCTTTCTTAATAATTATATTTCATTATGAAAAAGAGTCCATGAACGATCTGTATCATGAATTCATTCAATTTAATAAACAATGGAGTCCTTGAATTTGAATCGTATTTCCTATTGATTATTAATTGTTGAAATCAAAAATAGAAAGTTTCCTCTCATGATTTCTGGTTAGCGAGTCTCACCTTCTTTTGATTCAAAACACACTTTTTGATACATTTATCATAGAATATAACACATGCGGCTAAACAAACTATTATATTAATTGAATGAAACAAGTACAAACACTTTTAGAAACTCTAAATCTATTTAAATCCGTCAGCAAAAGGAGTCATTCATCATGGTTTGAATTTCGTACAAAAGTCAATTTGTTTAATTCCTAAATAAATCAGACTTTCAAATCACCGCACGTTAATTAGGCTGCTCTTACTGTTACCGGTACTATTTTTCATGCAATAACCTTGAAATGAACTTTTGTTTCTTCTTAATAATTATATTCATTATGAAAAAGAGTCCATGATACGATCTGTATCATGAATTCATTCAATTTAATAAACAATGGAGTCCTTGAATTTGAATCGTATTTCCTATTGATATTAATTGTTGAAAA
Organism: Ceriops zippeliana; assembly: GCA_037897445.1. Lineage (NCBI taxonomy): Eukaryota > Viridiplantae > Streptophyta > Magnoliopsida > Malpighiales > Rhizophoraceae > Ceriops > Ceriops zippeliana. The sequence goes on along the minus strand of JBAPLH010001365.1, from coordinate 6,538 downwards.
TTCAAAAATAGAAAGTTCCTCTCATGATTTCTGGTTAGCGAGTCTCCTCTTTTGATTCAAAACACACTTTTTGATACATTTATCATAGAATATAACACATGCGGCTAAACAAACTATTATATTAATTGAATGAAACAAGTACAAAACACTTTTAGAACTCTAAATCTATTTAAATCCGTCAGCAAAAGGAGTCATTCATCATGGTTTGAATTTCGTACAAAAGTCAATTTGTTTTATTCCTAAATAATCAGACTTTCAAATCACCGCGCACGTTAATTAGGCTGCTCTTACTGTTACCGGGTACTATTTTTTTCATGCAATAACCTTGAAATGAACTTTTGTTTCTTTCTTAATAATTATATTCATTATGAAAAAGAGTCCATGAACGATCTGTATCATGAAATTCATTCAATTTAATAAACAATGGAGTCCTTGAAATTTGAATCGTATTTCCTATTGATATTAATTGTTGAAATCAAAAAATAGAAAGTAATTCCTCTCATGATTTCTGGTTAGCGAGTCTCCTCTTTTGATTCAAAACACACTTTTTGATACATTTATCATAGAATATAACACATGCGGCTAAACAAACTATTATATTAATTGAATGAAAACAAGTACAAACACTTTTAGAAACTCTAAATCTATTTAAATCCGTCAGCAAAAGGAGTCATTCATCATGGTTTGAATTTCGTACAAAAGTCAATTTGTTTAATTCCTAAATAATCAGACTTTCAAATCACCGCACGTTAATTAGGCTGCTCTTACTGTTACCGGTACTATTTTTTCATGCAATAACCTTGAAATGAACTTTTGTTTCTTTCTTAATAATTATTATTTCATTATGAAAAAGAGTCCATGAACGATCTGTATCATGAATTCATTCAATTTAATAAACAATGGAGTCCTTGAATTTGAATCGTATTTCCCATTGATATTAATTGTTGAAATTAAAAATAGAAAGTTCCTCTCATGATTTCTGGTTAGCGAGTCTCCTCTTTTGATTCAAAACACACTTTTTGATACATTTATCATAGAATATAACACATGCGGCTAAACAAACTATTATATTAATTGAATGAAACAAGTACAAACACTTTTAGAACTCTAAATCTATTTAAATCCGTCAGCAAAAGGAGTCATTCATCATGGTTTGAATTTCGTACAAAAGTCAATTTGTTTAATTCCTAAATAATCAGACTTTCAAATCACCGCACGTTAATTAGGCTGCTCTTACTGTTACTGGTACTATTTTTCATGCAATAACCTTGAAATGAACTTTTGTTTCTTTCTTAATAATTATATTCATTATGAAAAAGAGTCCATGAACGATCTGTATCATGAATTCATTCAATTTAATAAACAATGGAGTCCTTGAATTTGAATCGTATTTCCTATTGATATTAATTGTTGAAAATCAAAAAATAGAAAGTTCCTCTCATGATTTCTGGTTAGCGAGTCTCCTCTTTTGATTCAAAACACACTTTTTGATACATTTATCATAGAATATAACACATGCATGCGGCTAAACAAAACTATTATATTAATTGAATGAAACAAGTACAAACACTTTTAGAACTCTAAATCTATTTAAATCCCGTCAGCAAAAGGAGTCATTCATCATGGTTTGAAATTTCGTACAAAAGTCAATTTGTTTAATTCCTAAATAATCAGACTTTCAAATCACCGCACGTTAATTAGGCTGCTCTTACTGTTACCGGTACTATTTTTCATGCAATAACCTTGAAATGAACTTTTGTTTCTTTCTTAATAATTTATATTCATTATGAAAAAGAGTCCATGAACGATCTGTATCATGAATTCATTCAATTTAATAAACAATGGAGTCCTTGAATTTGAATCGTATTTTCCTATTGATATTAATTGTTGAAATCAAAAAAATATAAAGTTCCTCTCATGATTTCTGGTTAGCGAAGTCTCCTCTTTTGATTCAAAACACACTTTTTGATACATTTATCATAGAAATATAACACATGCGGCTAAACAAACTATTATATTAATTGAATCATGAAACAAGTACAAACACTTTTAGAACTCTAAATCTATTTAAATCCGTCAGCAAAAGGAGTCATTCATCATGGTTTGAATTTCGTACAAAAGTCAATTTGTTTAATTCCTAAATAATCAGACTTTCAAAATCATCCGCACGTTAATTAGGCTGCTCTGTAACTGTTACCCACCGAGGTATTACTATTTTTCATGCAATACGCCTTGAAATGAACTTTTGTTTCTTTCTTAATAATTATATTCATTATGAAAAAAAGAGTCCATGAACGATCTGTATCATGAATTCATTCAATTTAATAAAACAATGGAGTCCTTTGAATTTGAATCGTATTTCCCATTGATATTAATTGTTGAAATTCAAAAATAGAAAGTTCCTCTCATCATTCATTTCTGGTTAGCGGGTCAAGTCTCCTCTTTTGATTCAAAACACACTTTTTGATACATTTATCATAGAATATAACACATGCGGCTAAACAAACTATTATATTAATTGAATGAAACAAGTACAAACACTTTTAGAAACTCTAAATCTATTTAAAATCCGTCAGCAAAAGGAGTCATTCATCATGGTTTGAATTTCGTACAAAAAGTCAATTTGTTTAATTCCTAAATAATCAGAACTTTCAAATCACCGCACGTTTAATTAGGCTGCTCTTACTGTTACCGGTACTATTTTTCATGCAATAACCTTGAAATGAACTTTTGTTTCTTTCTTAATAATTATATTCATTATGAAAAAAAGAGTCCATGAACGATCTGTATCATGAATTCATTCAATTTAATAAACAATGGAGTCCTTGAATTTGAATCGTATTTCCCATTGATATTAATTGTTGAAATCAAAAATTTAGAAAGTTCCTCTCATCATTTCTGGTTAGCGAGTCATCCTCTTTTGTGATTCAAAACACACTTTTTGATACATTTATCATAGAATATAACACATGCGGCTAAACAAACTATTATATTAATTGAATGAAACAAGTACAAACACTTTTAGAACTCTAAATCTATTTAAATCCGTCAGCAAAAGGAGTCATTCATCAATGGTTTGAATTTCGTACAAAAGTCAATTTGTTTAATTCCTAAATAATCAGACTTTCAAATCACCGCACGTTAATTAGGCTGCTCTTACTGTTACCGGTACTATTTTTCATGCAATAACCTTGAAATGAACTTTTGTTTCTTTCTTAATAATTATATATCATTATGAAAAAGAGTCCATGAACGATCTGTAATCATGAATTCATTCAATTTAATAAACAATGGAGTCCTTGAATTTGAATCGTATTTCCTATTGATATTAATTGTTGAAATCAACAAAATAGAAAGTTCCTCTCATGATTTTCTGGTTAGCGAGTCTCCTCTTTTGATTCAAAAACACACTTTATTTGATACATTTATCATAGAATAATAACACATGACGGCTAAACAAACTATTATATTAATTTGAATGAAACAAGTACAAACACTTTTTAGAACTCATAAATCTATTTAAATCCGTCAGCAAAAGAGAGTCATTCATCATCAATGGTTTGAAATTTCGTACAAAAGTCAATTTGTTTAAATCCTAAATAATCAGACTTTCAAATCACCGCACGTTAATTAGGCTGCTCTTACTGTTACCGTAGGTACTATTTTTCATGCAATAACCTTGAAATGAACTTTTGTTTCTTTCTTAATAATTTATATTCATTATGAAAAAGAGTCCATGAACGATCTGTATCATGAATTCATTCAATTTAATAAACAATGGATGTCCTTGAATTTGAATCGTATTTTCCCTATTGATATTAAATTGTTGAAATCAAAAAATAGAAAGTTCCTCTCATGATTTCTGGTTAGGCAGAGTCTCCTCTTTTGATGATCAAAAACACACTTTTTTGATACATTTATCATAGAATATAACACATAGCGCTAAACAAACTATTATAATTAAATTGAATGAAACAAGTACAAAAACACTTTTAGGAACTCTAAATCTATTTAAAATCCGTCAGCAAAAGGAGTCATTCATCATGGTTTGAATTTCGTACAAAAGTCAATTTGTTTAATTCCTAAATAATCAGAAATCTTTCAAATCACCGCACAGTTTAATTAGGCTGCTCATTACTGTTACCGGGGTACTATTTTTCATTGCAATAACCTTGAAATGAACTTTTGGTTACTCTTTCTCTTCTAATAATTACTATTCATTATGAAAATATGAGTCAACTGAACGATCTGTATCATGAATTCAATTCAATTTAATAAACAATGGAGTCCTTGAATTTTGAATCGTATTTATCCTATTGATATTAATTGTTGAAATCAAAAAATAGAAAGTTCCTCTCATCATTTCTGGTTATCGAGTCTCCTCTTTACGAATTCAAAACACACTTTTTGATAACATTTATCATAGAATATAACACATGCAGGCTAAACAAAACTATTATATTAAAACTTGAATGAAACAAGTAACAAAAAAAAGCAAACACTTTTAGAAACTCTCTAAATCGCACGTTAATTAGGCTGCTCTTACTGTTACCGGTACTATTTTTCATGCAATAACCTTGAAATGAACTTTTGTTTCTTTCTTAATAATTATATTCATTATGAAAAAGAGTCCATGAACGATCTGTATCATGAATTCATTCAATTTAATAAACAATGGAGTCCTTGAATTTGAATCGTATTTCCTATTGATATTAATTGTTGAAATCAAAAATAGAAAGTTCCTCTCATGATTTCTGGTTAGCGAGTCTCCTCTTTTGATTCAAAACACACTTTTTGATACATTTATCATAGAATATAACACATGCGGCTAAACAAACTATTATATTAATTTAATGAAACAAGTACAAACACTTTTAGAACTCTAAATCTATTTAAATCCGTCAGCAAAAGGAGTCATTCATCATGGTTTGAATTTCGTACAAAAGTCAATTTGTTTAATTCCTAAATAATCAGACTTTCAAATCACCGCACCGCACGTTAATTAGGCTGCTCTTACTGTTACCGGTACTATTTTTCATGCAATAACCTTGAAATGAACTTTTGTTTCTTTCTTAATAATTATATTCATTATGAAAAAGAGTCCATGAACGATCTGTATCATGAATTCATTCAATTTAATAAACAATGGAGAGTCCTTGAATTTGAATCGTATTTCCTATTGATATTAATTGTTGAAATCAAAAATAGAAAGTTCCTCTCATGATTTCTGGTTAGCGAGTCTCCTCTTTTGATTCAAAACACACTTTTTGATACATTTATCATAGAATATAACACATGCGGCTAAACAAACTATTATATTAATTGAATGAAACAAGTACAAACACTTTTAGAACTCTAAATCTATTTAAATCCGTCAGCAAAAGGAGTCATTCATCATGGTTTGAATTTCGTACAAAAGTCAATTTGTTTAATTCCTAAATAATCAGACTTTCAAATCACTAATCAGACTTTCAAATCACCGCACGTTAATTAGGCTGCTCTTACTGTTACCTGGTACTATTTTTCATGCAATAACCTTGAAATGAACTTTTGTTTCTTTCTTAATAATTATATTCATTATGAAAAAGAGTCCATGAACGATCTGTATCATGAATTCATTCAATTTAATAAACAATGGAGTCCTTGAATTTGAATCGTATTTCCTATTGATATTAATTGTTGAAATCAAAAATAGAAAGTTCCTCTCATGATTTCTGGTTAGCGAGTCTCTCATCTTTTGATTCAAAACACACTTTTTGATACATTTATCATAGAATATAACACATGCGGCTAAACAAACTATTATATTAATTGAATGAAACAAGTACAAACACTTTTAGAACTCTAAATCTATTTAAATCCGTCAGCAAAAGGAGTCATTCATCATGGTTTGAATTTCGTACAAAAGTCAATTTGTTTAATTCCTAAATAATCAGACTTTCAAATCACCGCACGTTAATTAGGCTGCTCTTACTGTTACCGGGTACTATTTTTCATGCAATAACCCTTGAAATGAACTTTTGTTTCTTTCTTAATAATTATATTCATTATGAAAAAGAGTCCATGAACGATCTGTAATCATGAATTCATTCAATTTAATAAACAATGGAGTCCTTGAATTTGAATCGTATATTTCCTATTGATATTAATTGTTGAAATCAAAAATAGAAAGTTCCTCTCATGATTTCTGGTTAGCGAGTCTCCTCTTTTGATTCAAAACACACACTTTTTGATACATTTATCATAGAATATAAACACATGCGGCTAAACAAACTATTATATTAATTGAATGAAACAAGTACAAACACTTTTAGAACTCTAAATCTATTTAAATCCGTCAGCAAAAGGAGTCATTCATCATGGTTTGAATTTCGTACAAAAGTCAATTTGTTTAATTCCTAAATAATCAGACTTTCAAATCACCGCACGTTAATTAGGCTGCTCTTACTGTTACCGGTACTATTTTTCATGCAATAACCTTGAAATGAACTTTTGTTTCTTTTTAATAATTATATTCATTATGAAAAAGAGTCCATGA
>JBAPLH010001364.1:0-70675 GCA_037897445.1 Ceriops zippeliana | reverse complement strand
CGGCCAAAAGGTGCCATTCATCATGGTTTGCATTTTCGTACAAATGTTAACTAATTTAATTAATCAAGCTCCTCTCGTTGTTACGAGGACTATTTTTCAAGCAATAACCTTGAAATTAACTTTTGTTTCTTTCTTAATAACTATATTCATTTTGAAAAAAATGCCCGTAGACCATCAATTACATGAATTCATTCAATTTAACATACAATTCAGTCCTTGATTTTGAATTTCATTTCTTATTGGTATTAATTGTTGAATTCAAAATTAAAAGTTGCTCCCATCATTTTTGGTTAACAAACCACTTCTTTTGATTCCAAACACACTTTTTGATCCATTGATCATGAAATATAACACATGTGGCTAAACAACATAGTATATTAATTGATTCAAACAAGTATAAACACTAATAAAAATCCAAATCCATTTAAATATATTGGCAAAAGGTGCCATTATTCTGGATTTGCATTTCGTACAATTGTTAACTGGCTTAATTCCTAAATAATGAGAATTTCTAATCACTTCATGTTAATTAGGCTCCTCTTGTTGTTACCAGGAATATTTTTCAAGTACTAACCTTGAAATTAACATTTGTTTCTTTCTTAATAACTATATTCATTTTGAAAAAAATATCTGTCGACCATCAATTACATGAATTCATTCAATTTAACAAATAATTCAATCCTTGATTTTGAATTGCTTTTCTTATTGATATTATTTGTTGAATTCAAAATTGGAGAGTTGCTCCCATCATTTTTGGTTAACAAGCCACTTCTTTTGATTCCAAACACACTTTCTGATCCATTGATCATGAAATATAACACATGTGGCTAAACAACCTAGTATTTTAATTGATTCAAACAAGTATAAACACTAATAAAAAAATCCAAATCCATTAGCAAAAGGAGCCATTCATTTGGGTGTGCATTTCGTACAAATGTTAACTGGCTTAATTTCCTAAATAATGAGAATTTCTAATCACCTCATGTTAATTAGGCTCCTCTTGTTGTTACGAGGACTATTTTTCATGCAATAACCTTGAAAATTAAACATCTGTTTCTTTCTTGATAACTATATTCATTTTGAAAAAAATGCCCGTGGACCATCAATTGCATGAATTCATTCAATTTAACGTACAATTCAGTCCTTGATTTTGAATTGCATTTCTTCTAGATATTATTTGTTGAATTCAAAATTAAAGAGTTGCTCCCATCATTTTTGGTTAACAAGCCTCTTCTTTTGATTCCAAACACACTTTTTGATACATTGATCATTAAGTATAACACATGTGGCTAAACAACCTAGTATATTAATTGATTCAAACAAGTATCAACACTAATAAAAAACCAAATCCATTTAAATTCATTGGCAAAAGGTACCATTCATCTGGGTTTGCATTTCGTACAAATGTTTACTGGTTTAATTCCTAAATAATGATAATTTCTAATCACCTCATGTTAATTAGGCTCCTCTTGTTGTTACTTGGACTATTTTTCATGCAATAACCTTGAAATTAACTTTTGTTTCTTTCTTAATAACTATATTCATTTTGAAAAAAATGCTCGTGGACCATCAATTACATGAATTCATTCAATTTTAACATACAATTCAGTCCTTGATTTTTGAATTGCATTTCTTCTTGATATTATTTGTTGAATTCAAAATTAAAGAGTTGCTCCCATCATTTTTGGTTAACAAGCCTCTTCTTTTGATTCCAAACACACTTTTTGATACATTGATCATGAAATATAGCACATGTGGCTAAACAACCTATTATATTAATTGATTCAAACAAGTATATAAACACCAATAAAAAATCCAAATCTATGTAAATCCCACAAGCAAAAGGTGCCATTCTTCAGGGTTTGCATTTCGTACAAATGTTAACAGGTTTAATTCCTAAATAATGACAATTTCTAATAACCTAATGTTAATTAGGCTACTCTTGTTGTTACCAGGACTATTTTTCATGCAATAACCTTGAAATTAACTTTTGTTTCTTTCTTAATAACTATATTCATTTTGAAAAAAATGCTCGTGGACCATCAATTACATGAATTCATTCAATTTAACATACAATTCAGTCCTTGATTTTGAATTGCATTTCTTCTTGATATTATTTGTTGAATTCAAAATTAAAGAGGTGCTCCCATCATTTTTGGTTAACAAGCCTCTTCTTTTGATTCCAAACACACTTTTTGATACATTGATCATGAAATATAGCACATGTGGCTAAACAACCTATTATATTAATTGATTCAAACAAGTATAAACACCAATAAAAATCCAAAAATATGTAAATCCACAAGCAAAAGGTGTCATTCATCAGGGTTTGCATTTCGTACAAATGTTAACTGGTTTAATTCCTAAATAATGACAATTTCTAATAACCTAATGTTAATTAGGCTACTCTTGTTGTTACCAGGACTATTTTTCATGCAATAACCTTGAAATTAACTTTTGTTTCTTTCTTAATAACTATATTCATTTTGAAAAAAATGCTCGTGGACCATCAATTACATGAATTCATTCAATTTAGCATACAATTCAGTCCTTGATTTTGAATTGCATTTCTTCTTGATATTATTTGTTGAATTCAAAATTAAAGAGTTGCTCCCATCATTTTTGGTTAACAAGCCTCTTCTTTTGATTCCAAACACACTTTTTGATACATTGATCATGAAATATAGCACATGTGGCTAAACAAACTATTATATTAATTGATTCAAACAAGTATAAACACCAATAAAAATCCAAATCTATGTAAATCCACAAGCAAAAGGTGCCATTCATCAGGGTTTGCATTTCGTACAAATGTTAACTGGTTTAATTCCTAAATAATGACAATTTCTAATAACCTAATGTTAATTAGGCTACTCTTGTTGTTAGCAGGACTATTTTTCATGCAAAAACTTTGAAATTAACTTTTTGTTTCTTTCTTAATAACTATATTCATTTTGAAAAAAAATGCCCGTGGGACCGTCAATTACATGAATTCATTCAATTTAACAAACAATTCAGTCCTTGATTTTGAATTGCATTTCTTATTGATATTATTTGTTGAATTCAAAATTAGAGAGCTGCTCCTATCATTTTTGGTTAACAAGCCTCTTCTTTTGATTCCAAAAACACACTTTTTGATACATTGATCATGAAGTATAACACATGTGGCTAAACAACCTAGTATATTAATCGATTCAAACAAGTATAAACACCAATAAAAATCCAAATATATTTAAATCCATCGGCCAAAGGTGTCATCATTCTGGGTTTGCATTTCGTACAAATGTTAACTGGTTTAATTCCTAAATAATGAGAATTTTCTAATCACCTCATATTAATTAGCCTCCTCTTGTTGTTACCAGGACTATTTTTCATGCAATAACCTTGAAATTAACATCTATTTCTTTCTTAAAAACTATATTCGTTTTGAAAAAAATGCCCGTGGACCATCAATTACATGAATTCATTCAATTTAACATACAAATCAGTCCTTGATTTTGAATTGCATTTCTTATTGAAATTATTTGTTGAATTCAAAATTAAAGAGTTGCTCCCATCATTTTTGGTTAACAAGCCTCTTCTTTTGATTCCAAACACACTTTTTGATACATTAATCATGAAGTATAACACATGTGGCTAAACAACCTAATATATTAATTGATTTAAACAAGTATAAACAGCAATAAAAATCCAAATCTATTTAAATCCATCGGCCAAAGGTGCCATTATTCTAGGTTTGCATTTCGTACAAATGTTACTGGTTTAATTCCTAAATTATGAGAATTTCTAATTACCTCATGTTAATCAGGCTCCTCTTGTTGTTACCAGGACTATTTTTCATGCAATAACTTTGAAATTAACTTTTGTTTCTTTCTTAATAACTATATTCATTTTGAAAAAAATGCCCGTGGACCATCAATTACATGAATTCATTCAATTTAACAAACAACTCAGTCCCTGATTTTGAATTGCATTTCTTCTTGATATTATTTGTTGAATTCAAAATTAAAGAGTTGCTCCCATCATTTTTGGTTAACAAGCCTCTTCTTTTGATTCCAAACACACTTTTTGATACATTGATCATGAAATATAGCACATGTGGCTAAACAACCTATTATATTAATTGATTCAAACAAGTATAAACACCAATAAAAATCCAAATCTATGTAAATCCACAAGCAAAAGGTGCCATTCATCAGGGTTTGCATTTCGTACAAATGTTAACAGGTTTAATTCCTAAATAATGACAATTTCTAATAACCTAATGTTAATTAGGCTACTCTTGTTGTTACCAGGACTATTTTTCATGCAATAACCTTGAAATTAACTTTTGTTTCTTTCTTAATAACTATATTCATTTTGAAAAAAATGCTCGTGGACCATCAATTACATGAATTCATTCAATTTAACATACAATTCAGTCCTTGATTTTGAATTGCATTTCTTCTTGATATTATTTGTTGAATTCAAAATTAAAGAGGTGCTCCCATCATTTTTGGTTAACAAGCCTCTTCTTTTGATTCCAAACACACTTTTTGATACATTGATCATGAAATATAGCACATGTGGCTAAACAACCTATTATATTAATTGATTCAAACAAGTATAAACACCAATAAAAATCCAAAAATATGTAAATCCACAAGCAAAAGGTGCCATTCATCAGGGTTTGCATTTCGTACAAATGTTAACAGGTTTAATTCCTAAATAATGACAATTTCTAATAACCTAATGTTAATTAGGCTACTCTTGTTGTTACCAGGACTATTTTTCATGCAATAACCTTGAAATTAACTTTTGTTTCTTTCTTAATAACTATATTCATTTTGAAAAAAATGCTCGTGGACCATCAATTACATGAATTCATTCAATTTAACATACAATTCAGTCCTTGATTTTGAATTGCATTTCTTCTTGATATTATTTGTTGAATTCAAAATTAAAGAGGTGCTCCCATCATTTTTTGTTAACAAGCCTCTTCTTTTGATTCCAAACACACTTTTTGATCCATTGATCATGAAATATAGCACATGTGGCTAAACAACCTATTATATTAATTGATTCAAACAAGTATAAACACCAATAAAAATCCAAAAATATGTAAATCCACAAGCAAAAGGTGCCATTCATCAGGGTTTGCATTTCGTACAAATGTTAACTGGTTTAATTCCTAAATAATGACAATTTCTAATAACCTAATGTTAATTAGGCTACTCTTGTTGTTACCAGGACTATTTTTCATGCAATAACCTTGAAATTAACTTTTGTTTCTTTCTTAATAACTATATTCATTTTGAAAAAAATGGTCGTGGACCATCAATTACATGAATTCATTCAATTTAGCATACAATTCAGTCCTTGATTTTGAATTGCATTTCTTCTTGATATTATTTGTTGAATTCAAAATTAAAGAGTTGCTCCCATCATTTTTGGTTAACAAGCCTCTTCTTTTGATTCCAAACACACTTTTTGATACATTGATCATGAAATATAGCACATGTGGCTAAACAAACTATTATATTAATTGATTCAAACAAGTATAAACACCAATAAAAATCCAAATCTATGTAAATCCACAAGCAAAAGGTGCCATTCATCAGGGTTTGCATTTCGTACAAATGTTAACTAGTTTAATTCCTAAATAATGACAATTTCTAATAACCTAATGTTAATTAGGCTACTCTTGTTGTTAGCAGGACTATTTTTCATGCAAAAACTTTGAAATTAACTTTTGTTTCTTTCTTAATAACTATATTCATTTTGAAAAAAATGCTCGTGGACCGTCAATTACATGAATTCATTCAATTTAACAAACAATTCAGTCCTTGATTTTGAATTGCATTTCTTATTGATATTATTTGTTGAATTCAAAATTAGAGAGCTGCTCCTATCATTTTTGGTTAACAAGCCTCTTCTTTTGATTCCAAACACACTTTTTGATACATTGATCATGAAGTATAACATATGTGGCTAAACAACCTAGTATATTAATCGATTCAAACAAGTATAAACACCAATAAAAATCCAAATATATTTAAATCCATCGGCCAAAGGTGTCATCATTCTGGGTTTGCATTTCGTACAAATGTTAACTGGTTTAATTCCTAAATAATGAGAATTTCTAATCACCTCATATTAATTAGCCTCCTCTTGTTGTTACCAGGACTATTTTTCATGCAATAACCTTGAAATTAACATCTATTTCTTTCTTAAAAACTATATTCGTTTTGAAAAAAATGCCCGTGGACCATCAATTACATGAATTCATTCAATTTAACATACAAATCAGTCCTTGATTTTGAATTGCATTTCTTATTGAAATTATTTGTTGAATTCAAAATTAAAGAGTTGCTCCCATCATTTTTGGTTAACAAGCCTCTTCTTTTGATTCCAAACACACTTTTTGATACATTAATCATGAAGTATAACACATGTGGCTAAACAACCTAATATATTAATTGATTTAAACAAGTATAAACAGCAATAAAAATCCAAATCTATTTAAATCCATCAGCCAAAGGTGCCATTATTCTAGGTTTGCATTTTGTACAAATGTTACTGGTTTAATTCCTAAATTATGAGAATTTCTAATTACCTCATGTTAATCAGGCTCCTCTTGTTGTTACCAGGACTATTTTTCATGCAATAACTTTGAAATTAACTTTTGTTTCTTTCTTGATAACTATATTCATTTTGAAAAAAATGCCCGTGGACCATCAATTACATGAATTCACTCAATTTAACAAACAATTCAGTCCCTGATTTTGACTTGCATTTCTTATTGATATTATTTGTTGAATTCAAAATTAGAGAGCTGCTCCTATCATTTTTGGTTAACAAGCCTCTTCTTTTGATTCCAAACACACTTTTTGATACATTGATCATGAAATATAACACATGTGGCTAAACAACGTAGTATATTAATTGATTCAAACAAGTATAAACACTAATAAATATCCAAATCCATTTAAATCCATTGGCAAAAGGTGCCATTCATCAGGGTTTGCATTTCGTACAAATGTTAACTGGTTTAATTCCCAAATAATGAGAATTTCTAATCATCTCATGTTAATTTGGCTCCTCTTCTTGTTACCAGGACTATTTTTCATGCTATAACCTTGAAATTAACTTTTGTTTCTTTCTTAATAACTATATTCATTTTGAAAAAAATGCCCGTGGACCATCAATTACATGAATTCATTCAATTTAACAACCAATTCAGTCCATGATTTTGAATTGCATTTCTTATTGATATTATTTGTTGAATTCAAAATTAGAGAGTTGCCCCTATCATTTTTGGTTAACAAGCCTTTTCTTTTGATTCCAAACACACTTTTTGATACATTGATCATGAAGTATAACACATGTGGCTAAACAACCTAGTATATTAATTGATTCAAACAAATATAAACACTAATAAAAATCCAAATCCATTTAAATCCATTGGCAAAAGGTGCCATTCATCTGGGATTGCATTTCGTACAAATGTTTACTAGTTTAATTCCTAAATAATGAGAATTTCTAATCAACTGATGTTAATTAGGCTCCTCTTGTTATTACCAGGACTATTTTTCATGCAATAACTTTGAAATTAACTTTTGTTTCTTTCTTAATAACTATATTCATTTTGAAAAAAATGCCCGTGGACCATCAATTACATGAATTCATTCAATTTAACAAACAATTCAGTCCCTGATTTTGAATTGCATTTCTTATTGATATTATTTGTTGAATTCAAAATTAGAGAGGTGCCCCTATCTTTTTTGGTTAACAAGCCTTTTCTTTTTATTCCGAACACACTTTTTGATACATTGATCATGAAGTATAACACATGTGGCTAAACAACCTAGTATATTAATTGATTCAAACAAATATAAACACTAATAAAAATCCAAATCCATTTAAATCCATTGGCAAAAGGTGCCATTCATCTGGGTTTGCATTTCGTACAAATGTTTACTGGTTTAATTTGTAAATAATGAGAATTTCTAATCACCTCATGTTAATTAGGATCCTCTTGTTATTACCAGGACTATTTTTCATGCAATAACCTTGAAATTAACATCTATTTCTTTCTTAATAACTCTATTCATTTTGAAAAAAATGCCTGTGGACCATCAATTACATGAATTCATTCAATTTAACATACAATTCAGTCCTTGATTTTGAATTGCATTTCTTGTTGATATTATTTGTTGAATTTAAAATTAAAGAGTTGCTCCCATCATTTTTGGTGAACAAGCCTCTTCTTTTGATTCCAAACACACTTTTTGATACATTGATCATGAAGTATAACACATGTGGGTAAACAACCTAGTATATTAACTGATTCGAACAAGTATAAACACCAATAAAAATCCAAATCTATTTAAATCCATCGGCAAAGGTGTCATCATTCTGGGTTTGCATTTCGTACAAATGTTAACTGGTTTAATTCCTAAATAATGAGAATTTCTAATCACCTCATGTTAATGAGGCTCCTCTTGTTGTTACCAGGACTATTTTTCATGCAACAACCTTGAAATTAACATCTGTTTCTTTCTTAATAACTATATTCATTTTGAAAAAAATGCCCGTGGATTATCAATTACGTGAATTCATTCAATTTAACATACAATTCAGTCCTTGATTTTGAATTGCATTTCTTATTGAAATTATTTGTTGAATTCAAAATTAAAGAGTTGCTCCCATCATTTTTGGTTAACAAGCCTCTTCTTTTGATTCCAAACACACTTTTTGATACATTGATCATGAAGTATAACACATGTGGCTAAACAACCTTGTATATTAATTGATTTAAACAAGTATAAACACCAACCAAAATCCAAATCTATTTAAATCTATCAGCCAAAGGTGCCATTATTCTGGGTTTGCATTTCGTACAACTGTTAACTGGTTTAATTCCTAAATAATGAGAATTTCTAATTAGATCATGTTAATCAGGCTCCTCTTGTTGTTACCAGGACTATTTTTCATGCAATAACTTTGAAATTAACTTTTTTTTCTTTCTTAATAACTATATTCATTTTGAAAAAAATGCGCGTGGACCATCAATTACATGAATTCATTCAATTTAACAAACAATTCAGTCCTTGATTTTGAATTGCATTTCTTATTGATATTATTTGTTGAATTCAAAATTAGAGAGTTGCCCCTCTCATTTTTGGTTAACAAGCCTTTTCTTTTGATTCCAAACACACTTTTTGATACATTGATCATGAAGTATAACACATGTGGCTAAACAACCTAGTATATTAATTGATTCAAACAAATATAAACACTAATAAAAATCCAAATCCATTTAAATCCATTGGCAAATGGTGCCATTCATCTGGGTTTGCATTTCGTACAAATGTTTACTGGTTTAATTCCTAAATAATGAGAATTTCTAATCACCTCATGTTAATTAGGCTCCTCTTGTTATTACCAGGACTATTTTTCATGCAATAACCTTGAAATTAACATCTGTTTCTTTCGTAATAACTATATTCATTTTGAAAAAAATGCCCGTGGATCATCAATTACATGAATTCATTCAATTTAACAAACAATTCTGTCCTTGATTTGGAATTGCATTTCTTAATGATATTATTTGTTGAATTCAAAATTAAAGAGTTGCTCCCATCTTTTTTGGTTATCAAGCCTCTTCTTTTGATTCCAAACACACTATTTGATCCATGGATCATGAAATATAACACATGTGGCTAAACAACATAGTATATTAATTGATTCAAACAAGTATAAACACCAATAAAAATCCAAATCTATTTAAATCCATCGACGAAAGGTGCCATTATTCTGGGTTTGCATTTCGTACAAATGTTAACTGGTTTAATTCCTAAATAAGGAGAATTTCTAATCACCTCATGTTAATCAGGCTCCTCTTGTTGTTATCAGGACTATTTTTCATGCAATAACTTTGAAATTAACTTTTGTTTCTTTCTTAATAACTATATTCATTTTGGAAAAAATGCCCGTGCACCATCAATTACATGAATTCATTCAATTTAACAAACAATTCAGTTCTTGATTTTGAATTGCATTTCTTATTGATATTATTTGTTGAATTCAAAATTAGAGAGTTGCTCCTATCATTTTTGGTTAACAAGCCTCTTCTTTTGATTCCAAACACACTTTTTGATACATTGATCATCAAATATAACACATGTGGCTAAACAACCTAGTATATTAATTGATTCAAACAAGTATAAACACTAATAAATATCCAAATCCATTTAAATCCATTGGCAAAAGGTGCCATTCATCAGGGTTTGCATTTCGTACAAATGTTAACTGGTTTAATTCCTAAATAATGAGAATTTCTAATCAGATCATGTTAATCAAGCTCCTCTTCTTGTTACCAGGACTATTTTTCATGCAATAACCTTGAAATTAACTTTTGTTTCTTTCTTAATAACTATATTCATTTTGAAAAAAATGCCCGTGGACCATCAATTACATGAATTCATTCAATTTAACAAACAATTCAGTCCCTGATTTTGAATTGCATTTCTTATTGATATTATTTATTGAATTCAAAATTAGAGAGTTACCCCTATCATTTTTGGTTAACAAGCCTTTTCTTTTGATTCCAAACACACTTTTTGATACATTGATCATGAAGTATAACACATGTGACTAAACAACCTAGTATATTAATTGATTCAAACAAATATAAACACTAATAAAAATCCAAATCCATTAAAATCCATTGGCAAAAGGTGCCATTCATCTGGGATTGCATTTCGTACAAATGTTTACTGGTTTAATTCCTAAATAATGAGAATTTCTAATCAACTTATGTTAATTAGGCTCCTCTTGTTATTACCAGGACTATTTTTCATGCAATAACTTTGAAATTAACTTTTGTTTCTTTCTTAATAACTATATTCATTTTGAAAAAAATGCCCGTGGACCATGAATTACATGAATTCATTCAATTTAACAAACAATTCAGTCCCTGATTTTGAATTGCATTTCTTATTGATATTATTTGTTGAATTCAAAAGTAGAGAGGTGCCCCTATCATTTTTGGTTAACAAGCCTTTTCTTTTTATTCCAAACACACTTTTTGATACATTGATCATGAAGTATAACACATGTGGCTAAACAACCTAGTATATTAATTGATTCAAACAAATATAAACACTAATAAAAATCCAAATCCATTTAAATCCATTGGCAAAAGGTGCCATTCATCTGGGTTTGCATTTTGTACAATTGTTTACTTGTTTAATTCATAAATAATGAGAATTTCTAATCACCTAATGTTAATTAGGCTCCTCTTGTTATTACCAGGACTATTATTAATCACCTCATATTAATTAGGCTCCTCTTGTTGTTGGCAGGACTATTTTTCATGCAATAACCTTGAAATTAACATCTGTTTCTTTCTTAATAACTCTATTCATTTTGAAAAAAATGCTCGTGGACCATCAATTACACGAATTCATTCAATTTAACATACAATTCAGTCCGTGATTTTGAATTGCATTTCTTATTGATATTATTTGTTGAATTTAAAATTAAAGAGTTGCTCCCATCATTTTTGGTGAACAAGCCTCTTCTTTTGATTCCAAACACACTTTTTGATACATTGATCATGAAGTATAACACATGTGGCTAAACAACCTAGTATATTAACTTATTCAAACAAGTATAAAAACCAATAAAAATCCAAATCTATTTAAATCCATCGGCAAAGGTGTCATCATTCTGGGTTTGCATTTCGTACAAATGTTAACTGGTTTATTTCCTAAATAATAAGAATTTCTAATCACCTAATGTTAATTAGGCTCCTCTTGTTGTTACCAGGACTATTTTTCATGCAATAACCTTGAAATTAACATCTGTTTCTTTCCTAATAATTATATTCATTTTGAAAAAAATGCCTGTGGACCATCAATTACATGAATTCATTCAATTTAACAAACAATTCAGTCCCTGATTTTAAATTGCATTTCTTGTTGATATTATTTGTTGAATTTAAAATTAAAGAGTTGCTCCCATCATTTTTGGTGAACAAGCCTCTTCCTTTGATTCCAAACACACTTTTTGATACATTGATCATGAAGTATAATACATGTGGCTAAACAACCTAGTATATTAACTGATTCAAACAAGTATAAAAACGAATAAAAATCCAAATCCATTTAAATCCATCGGCCAAAGGTGCCATTATTCTGGGTTTGAATTTCGTACAAATGTTAACTGGTTTAATTCCTAAATAATAAGAATTTCTAATCACCTCATATTAATTAGGCTCCTCTTGTTGTTGGCAGGACTATTTTTCATGCAATAACCTTGAAATTAACTTTTGTTTCTTTCTTAATAACTATATTCATTTTGAAAAAAATGCACGTTGACCATCAATTACATGAATTCATTCAATTTAACAAATAATTCAGTCCTTGATTTTGAATTGCATTTCTTATTGATATTATTTGTTGAATTCAAAATTAGAGAGTTGCTCCTATCATTTTTGGTTAACAAGCCTTTTCTTTTGATTCCAAACACACTTTTTGATACATTGATCATGAAATATAACACATGTGGCTAAACAACCTAGTATATTAATTGATTCAAACAAGTATAAACACCAATAAAAATCCAAATCTATTTAAATCCATCGGCCAAAGGTGCCATTATTCTGGGTTTGCATTTCGTACAAATGTTAACTGGTTTAATTCCTAAATAATGAGAATTTCTAATTACCTCATGTTAATCAGGCTCCTCTTATTGTTACCAGGAATATTTTTCATGCAATAACTTTGAAATTAACTTTTGTTTCTTTCTTAATAACTATATTCATTTTGAAAAAAATGCCCGTGGACCATCAATTACATGAATTCATTCAATTTAACAAACAATTCAGTCCTTGATTTTGACTTGCATTTCTTATTGATATTATTTGTTGAATTCAAAATTAAAGAGTTGCTCCCATCATTTTTGGTGAACAAGCCTCTTCTTTTGATTCCAAACACACTTTTTGATACATTGATCATGAAGTATAACACATGTGGCTAAACAACATAGTATATTAATTGATTCAAACAAGTATAAGTACCAATAAAAATCAAAATCTATTTAAATCCATCGGCCACAGGTGCCATTCATCAGGGTTTGCATTTCGTACAAATGTTAACTGGTTTAATTCCTAAATAATGAGAATTTCTAATCACCTCATGTTAATTAGGCTCCTCTTGTTATTACCAGGACTATTTTTCATGCAATAACCTTGAAATTAACATCTGTTTCTTTCGTAATAACTATATTCATTTTGAAAAAAATGCCCGTGGACCATCAATTACATGAATTCATTCAATTTAACAAACAATTCAGTCCTTGATTTTGAATTGCATTTCTTAATGATATTATTTGTTGAATTCAAAATTAAAGAGTTGCTCCCATCTTTTTTGGTTATCAAGCCTCTTCTTTTGATTCCAAACACACTATTTCATCCATGGATCATGAAATATAACACATGTGGCTAAACAACCTAGTATATTAATTGATTCAAACAAGTATAAGTACCAATAAAAATCAAAATCTATTTAAATCCATCGGCCACAGGTGCCATTCATCAGGGTTTGCATTTCGTACAAATGTTTACTGGTTTAATTCCTAAATAATGAGAATTTCTAATCATCTCATGTTAATTGGGCTCCTCTTGTTGTTACCAGGACTATTTTTCATGCAATAACCTTGAAATTAACTTTTGTTTCTTTCTTAATAACTATATTCATTTTGAAAAAAATGCCCGTGGACCATCAATTACATGAATTCATTCAATTTAACATTAAATTCAGTCCTTGATTTTGAATTGCATTTCTTATTGATATTATTTGTTGAATTCAAAATTAGAGAGTTGCTCCTATCATTTTTGGTTAACAAGCCTTTTCTTTTGATTACAAACACACTTTTTGATACATTGATCATGAAGTATAACACATGTGGCTAAACAACCTAGTATATTAATTGATTCAAACAAGTATAAACACCAATAAAAATCCAAATCTATTTAAATCCATCGGCCAAAGGTACCATTATTCTGGGTTTGCATTTCGTACAAATGTTAACCGGTTTAATTCCTAAATAATGAGAATTTCTAATTACCTCATGTTAATCAGGCTCCTCTTATTGCTACCAAGAATATTTTTCATGCAATAACTTTGAAATTAACTTTTGTTTCTTTCTTAATAACTATATTCATTTTGAAAAAAATGTCCGTGGACCATCAATTACATGAATTCATTCAATTTAACAAAAACAATTCAGTCCTTGATTTTGACTTGCATTTCTTATTGATATTATTTGTTGAATTCATAATTAAAGAGTTTTGCTCCCATCATTTTTGGTGAACAAGCCTCTTCTTTTGATTCCAAACACACTTTTTGATACATTGATCATGAAGTATAACACATGTGTGGCTAAACAACCTAGTATATTAATTGATTCAAACAAGTATAAACACCAATAAAAATCCAAATCTATTTAAATCCATCGGCCAAAGGTGCCATTATTCTGGGTTTGCATTTCGTACAAATGTTAACTGGTTTTCTTTCCTAAATAATAAGAATTTCTAATCACCTCATGTTAATTAGGCTCCTCTTGTTGTTACCAGGACTATTTTTCATGCAATAACCTTGAAATTAACATCTGTTTCTTTCCTAATAACTATATTCATTTTGAAAAAAATGCCCGTAGACCATCAATTACATGAATTCATTCAATTTAACAAACAATTCAGTCCCTGATTTTGAATTGCATTTCTTGTTGACATTATTTGTTAAATTTAAAATTAAAGAGTTGTTCCCATCATTTTTGGTGAACAAGCCTCTTCTTTTGATTCCAAACACACTTTTTGATACATTGATCATGAAGTATAACACATGTGGCTAAACAACCTAGTATATTAATTGATTCAAACAAGTACAAACACTAATAAAAATCCAAATCCATTTAAATCCATTGGCAAAAGGTGCCATTAATCTAGGTTCGCATTTCGTACAGATGTTTTCTGGTTTAATTCCTAAATAATAAGAATTTCTAATCACCTGATATTAATTAGGCTCCTCTTGTTGTTACCAGGACTATTTTTCATGCAATAACCTTGAAATTAACATCTGTTTCATTCCTAATAACTATATTCATTTTGAAAAAAATGCCCGTGGATCATCAATTACATGAATTCATTCAATTTAACAAACAGTTCATTCCTTGATTTTGAATTGCATTTCTTATTGAAATTATTTGTTGAATTCAAAATTAAAGAGTTGCTCCCATCATTTTTGGTGAACAAGCCTCTTCTTTTGATTCCAAACACACTTTTTGATACATTGATCATGAAGTATAACACATGTGGCTAAACAACCTAGTATATTAACTGATTCAAACAAGTATAAAAACGAATAAAAATCCAAATCTATTTAAATCCATCGGCAAAGGTGTCATCATTCTGGGTTTGCATTTCGTACAAATGTTAACTGGTTTAATTCCTAAATAATGAGAATTTCTAATTACCTCATGTTAATTAGGCTCCTCTTGTTGTTACCAGGACTATTTTTCATGCAACAACCTTGAAATTAACATCTGTTTCTTTCTTAATAACTATATTCATTTTGAAAAAAATGCCCGGGGATTATCAATTACATGAATTCATTCAATTTAACATACAATTCAGTCCTTGATTTTGAATTGCATTTCTTATTGAAATTATTTGTTGAATTCAAAATTAAAGAGTTGCTCCCATCATTTTTTGTTAACAAGCCTCTTCTTTTGATTCCAAACACACTTTTTGATACATTGATCATGAAGTATAACACATGTGGCTAAACAACCTAGTATATTAATTGATTCAAACAAGTATAAACACCAATAAAAATCGAAATCTCTTTAAATCCATCAGCCAAAGGTGCCATTATTCTGGGTTTGCATTTCGTACAAATGTTAACTTGTTTAATTCCTAAATAATGGGAATTTCTATTCACCTCATATTAATTAGGCTCCTCTTGTTGTTGGCAGGAATATTTTTCATGCAATAACTTTGAAATTAACTTTTGTTTCTTTCGTAATAACTATATTTATTTTGAAAAAAATGCCCGTGGACCATCAATTACATGAATTCATTCAATTTAACAAACAATTCAATCCTTGATTTTGACTTGCATTTCTTATTGATATTATTTGGTGAATTCAAAATTAAAGAGTTGCTCCCATCATTTTTGGTGAACAAGCCTCTTCTTTTGATTGCAACCACACTTTTTGTTACATTGATCATCAAGTATAACACAAGTGGCTAAACAACCTAGTATATTAATTGATTCAACAAGTATAAACACCAATAAAAATCCAAATCTATTTAAATCCATCGGTCAAAGGTGCCATTATTCTGGGTTTGCATTTCGTACAAATGTTAACTGGTTTAATTCCTAAATAATAAGAATTTCTAATCACCTCATGTTAATTAGGCTCCTCTTGTTGTTACCAGGACTATTTTTCATGCAATAACCTTGAAATTAACATCTGTTTCTTTCCTAATAACTATATTCATTTTGAAAAAAATGCCCGTGGACCATCAATTACATGAATTCATTCAATTTAACAAACAATTCAGTCCCTGATTTTGAATTGCATTTCTTGTTGATATTATTTGTTGAATTTAAAATTAAAGAGTTGCTCCCATCATTTTTGGTGAACAAGCCTCTTTTTTGGATTCCTAACACACTTTTTGATACATTGATCATGAAGTATAACACATGTGGCTAAACAACCTAGTATATTAATTGATTCAAACAAGTATAAACACCAATAAAAATCGAAATCTCTTTAAATCCATCAGCCAAAGGTGCCATTATTCTGGGTTTGCATTTCGTACAAATGTTAACTTGTTTAATTCCTAAATAATGGGAATTTCTATTCACCTCATATTAATTAGGCTCCTCTTGTTGTTGGCAGGAATATTTTTCATGCAATAACTTTGAAATTAACTTTTGTTTCTTTCGTAATAACTATATTTATTTTGAAAAAAATGCCCGTGGACCATCAATTACATGAATTCATTCAATTTAACAAACAATTCAATCCTTGATTTTGACTTGCATTTCTTATTGATATTATTTGTTGAATTCATAATTAAAGAGTTGCTCCCATCATTTTTGGTGAACAAGCCTCTTTTTTGGATTCCTAACACACTTTTTGATACATTGATCATGAAGTATAACACATGTGGCTAAACAACCTAGTATATTAACTGATTCAAACAAGTATAAAAACGAATAAAAATCCAAATCTATTTAAATCCATCGGCAAAGGTGTCATCATTCTGGGTTTGCATTTCGTACAAATGTTAACTTGTTTAATTCCTAAATAATGGGAATTTCTATTCACCTCATATTAATTAGGCTCCTCTTGTTGTTGGCAGGAATATTTTTCATGCAATAACTTTGAAATTAACTTTTGTTTCTTTCTTAATAACTATATTTATTTTGAAAAAAATGCCCGTGGACCATCAATTACATGAATTCATTCAATTTAACAAACAATTCAATCCTTGATTTTGACTTGCATTTCTTATTGATATTATTTGGTGAATTCAAAATTAAAGAGTTGCTCCCATCATTTTTGGTGAACAAGCCTCTTCTTTTGATTGCAACCACACTTTTTGATACATTGATCATGAAGTATAACACATGTGGCTAAACAACCTAGTATATTAATTGATTCAAACAAGTATAAACAACAATAAAAATCCAAATCTATTTAAATCCATCGGCCAAAGGTACCATTATTCTGGGTTTGCATTTCGTACAAATGTTAACAGGTTTAATTCCTAAATATTGAGAATTTCTAATTACCTCATATTAATCAGGCTCCTCTTATTGTTACCAGGAATATTTTTCATGCAATAACTTTGAAATTAACTTTTGTTTCTTTCTTAATAACTATATTCATTTTGAAAAAAATGCGCGTGGACCATCAATTACATGAATTCATTCAATTTAACAAACAATTCAGTCCTTGATTTTGACTTGCATTTCTTATTGATATTATTTATTGAATTCAAAATTAAAGAGTTGCTCCCATCATTTTTGGTTAACAAGCCTCTTCTTTTGATTCCAAACACACTTTTTGATACATTGATCATGAAGTATAACACATGTGGCTAAACAACCTAGTATATTAATTGATTCAAACAAGTATAAACACCAATAAAAATCCAAATCTATTTAAATCCATCGGCCAAAGGTGCCATTATTCTGGGTTTGCATTTCGTACAAATGTTAACTGGTTTAATTCCTAAATAATGAGAATTTCTAATTACCTCATGTTAATCAGGCGCCTCTTGTTCTTACCAGGACTATTTTTCATGCAATAACTTTGAAATTATCTTTTGTTTCTTTCTTAATAACTATATTCATTTTGAAAAAAATGCCCGTGGACCATCAATTACATGAATTCATTCAATTTAACAAACAATTCAGTCCCTGATTTTGAATTGCATTTCTTATTGATATTATTTGTTGAATTCAAAATTAGAGAGTTGCCCCTCTCATTTTTGGTTAACAAGCCTTTTCTTTTGATTCCAAACACACTTTTTGATACATTGATCATGAAGTATAACACATGTGGCTAAACAACCTAGTATATTAATTGATTCAAACAAATATAAACACTAAAAAAAATCCAAATCCATTTAAATCCATTGGCAAATGGTGCCATTCATCTGGGTTTGCATTTCGTACAAATGTTTACTGGTTTAATTCCTAAATAATGAGAATTTCTAATCACCTCATGTTAATTAGGCTCCTCTTGTTATTACCAGGACTATTTTTCATGCAATAACCTTGAAATTAACATCTGTTTCTTTCGTAATAACTATATTCATTTTGAAAAAAATGCCCGTGGACCATCAATTACATGAATTCATTCATTTTAACATACAATTCAGTCGTTGATTTTGAATTGCATTTCTTATTGATATTATTTGTTGAATTCAAAATTAGAGAGTTGCCCCTATCATTTTTGGTTAACAAGCCTTTTCTTTTGATTCCAAACACACTTTTTGATACATTGATCATGAAATATAATACATGTGGCTAAACAACCTAGTATATTAATTGATTCAAACAAGTATAAACACCAATAAAAATCCAAATCTCTTTAAATCCATTGGCCAAAGGTGCCATTATTCTGGATTTGCATTTCGTACAAATGTTAACTTGTTTAATTCCTAAATAATGGGAATTTCTATTCACCTCATATTAATTAGGCTCCTCTTGTTGTTGGCAGGAATATTTTTCATGCAATAACTTTGAAATTAACTTTTGTTTCTTTCTTAATAAATATATTCATTTTGAAAAAAATGCACGTGGACCATCAATTACATGAATTCATTCAATTTAACAAATAATTCAGTCCTTGATTTTCAATTGCATTTCTTATTGATATTATTTGTTGAATTCAAAATTAGAGAGTTGCTCCTATCATTTTTGGTTAACAAGCCTTTTCTTTTGATTCCAAACACACTTTTTGATACATTGATCATGAAGTATAACACATGTGGCTAAACAACATAGTATATTAATTGATTCAAACAAGTATAAACACCAATAAAAATCCAAATCTATTTAAATCTATCGGCCAAAGGTACCATTATTCTGGGTTTGCATTTCGTACAAATGTTAACTGGTTTAATTCCTAAATAATGAGAATTTCTAATTACCTCATGTTAATCAGGCTCCTCTTATTGTTACCAGGAATATTTTTCATGCAATAACTTTGAAATTAACTTTTCTTTCTTTCTTAATAACTATATTTATTTTGAAAAAAATGCCCGTGGACCATCAATTACATGAATTCATTCAATTTAACAAACAATTCAGTCCTTGATTTTGACTTGCATTTCTTATTGATATTATTTGGTGAATTCAAAATTAAAGAGTTGCTCCCATCATTTTTGGTGAACAAGCCTCTTCTTTTGATTCCAACCACACTTTTCGATACATTGATCATCAAGTATAACACAAGTGGCTAAACAACCTACTATATTAATTGATTCAACAAGTATAAACACCAATAAAAATCCAAATGTATTTAAATCCATCGGTCAAAGGTGCCATTATTCTGGGTTTGCATTTCGTACAAATGTTAACTGGTTTAATTCCTAAATAATAAGAATTTCTAATCACCTCATGTTAATTAGGCTCCTCTTGTTGTTACCAGGACTATTTTTCATGCAATAACCTTGAAATTAACATCTGTTTCTTTCCTAATAACTATATTCATTTTGAAAAAAATGCCCGTGGACCATCAATTACATGAATTAATTCAATTTAACAAACAATTCAGTCCCTGATTTTGAATTGCATTTCTTGTTGATATTATTTGTTGAATTTAAAATTAAAGAGTTGCTCCCATCATTTTTGGTGAACAAGCCTCTTTTTTGGATTCCTAACACACTTTTTGATACATTGATCATGAAGTATAACACATGTGGCTAAACAACCTAGTATATTAACTGATTCAAACAAGTATAAAAACGAATAAAAATCAAAATCTATTTAAATCCATCGGCAAAGGTGTCATCATTCTGGGTTTGCATTTCGTACAAATGTTAACTGGTTTAATTCCTAAATAATGAGAATTTCTAATCACCTCATGTTAATTAGGCTCCTCTTGTTGTTAGCAGGATTATTTTTCATGCAACAACCTTGAAATTAACTTTTGTTTCTGTTTTAATAACTATATTCATTTTGAAAAAAATGCACGTGGACCATCAATTACATGAATTCATTCAATTTAACAAATAATTCAGTCCTTGATTTTCAATTGCATTTCTTATTGATATTATTTGTTGAATTCAAAATTAGAGAGTTGCTCCTATCATTTTTGGTTAACAATCCTATTCTTTTGATTCCAAACACACTTTTTGATACATTGATCATGAAGTATAACACATGTCGCTAAACAACCTAGTATATTAATTGATTCAAACAAGTATAAACACCAATAAAAATCCAAATCTATTTAAATCCATCGGCCAAAGGTACCATTATTCTGGGTTTGCATTTCGTACATATGTTAACAGGTTTAATTCCTAAATATTGAGAATTTCTAATTACCTCATATTAATCAGGCTCCTCTTATTGTTACCAGGAATATTTTTCATGCAATAACTTTAAAATTAACTTTTGTTTCTTTCTTAATAACTATATTCATTTTGAAAAAAATGCGCGTGGACCATCAATTACATGAATTCATTCAATTTAACAAAAAATTCAGTCCTTGATTTTGACTTGCATTTCTTATTGATATTATTTATTGAATTCAAAATTAAAGAGTTGCTCCCATCATTTTTGCTTAACAAGCCTCTTCTTTTGATTCCAAACACACTTTTTGATACATTGATCATGAAGTATAACACATGTGGCTAAACAACCTAGTATATTAATTGATTCAAACAAGTATAAACACCAATAAAAATCCAAATCTATTTAAATCCATCGGCCAAAGGTGCCATTATTCTGGGTTTGCATTTCGTACAAATGTTAACTGGTTTAATTCCTAAATAATGAGAAATTTCTAATTACCTCATGTTAAATCAGGCGCCTCTTGTTCTTACCAGGACTATTTTTCATGCAATAACTTTGAAATTATCTTTTATTTCTTTCTTAATAACTATATTCATTTTGAAAAAAATGCCCGTGGACCATCAATTACATGAATTCATTCAATTTAACAAACAATTCAGTCCCTGATTTTGAATTGCATTTCTTATTGATATTATTTGTTGAATTCAAAATTAGAGAGTTGCCCCTCTCATTTTTGGTTAACAAGCCTTTTCTTTTGATTCCAAACACACTTTTTGATACATTGATCATGAAGTATAACACATGTGGCTAAACAACCTAGTATATTAATTGATTCAAACAAATATGAACACTAATAAAAATCCAAATCCATTTAAATCCATTGGCAAATGGTGCCATTCATCTGGGTTTGCATTTCGTACAAATGTTTACTGGTTTAATTCCTAAATAATGAGAATTTCTAATTACCTCATGTTAATCAGGCGCCTCTTGTTCTTACCAGGACTATTTTTCATGCAATAACTTTGAAATTATCTTTTATTTCTTTCTTAATAACTATATTCATTTTGACAAAAATGCCCGTGGACCATCAATTACATGAATTCATTCAATTTAACAAACAATTCAGTCCCTGATTTTGAATTGCATTTCTTATTGATATTATTTGTTGAATTCAAAATTAGAGAGTTGCCCCTCTCATTTTTGGTTAACAAGCCTTTTCTTTTGATTCCAAACACACTTTTTGATACATTGATCATGAAGTATAACACATGTGGCTAAACAACCTAGTATATTAATTGATTCAAACAAATATGAACACTAATAAAAATCCAAATCCATTTAAATCCATTGGCAAATGGTGCCATTCATCTGGGTTTGCATTTCGTACAAATGTTTACTGGTTTAATTCCTAAATAATGAGAATTTCTAATCACCTCATGTTAATCAGGCGCCTCTTGTTCTTACCAGGACTATTTTTCATGCAATAACTTTGAAATTAACTTTTGTTTCTTTCTTAATAACTATATTCATTTTGAAAAAAATGACCGTGGACCATCAATTACATGAATTCATTCAATTTAACATACAATTCAGTCCTTGATTTTGAATTGCATTTCTTATTGATATTATTTGTTGAATTCAAAATTAGAGAGTTGCCCCTCTCATTTTTGGTTAACAAGCCTTTTCTTTTGATTCCAAACACACTTTTTGATACATTGATCATGAAGTATAACACATGTGGCTAAACAACCTAGTATATTAATTGATTCAAACAAATATAAACACTAATAAAAATCCAAATCCATTTAAATCCATTGGCAAATGGTGCCATTCATCTGGGTTTGCATTTCGTACAAATGTTTACTGGTTTAATTCCTAAATAATGAGAATTTCTAATCACCTCATGTTAATTAGGGTCCTCTAGTTATTACCAGGACTATTTTTCATGCAATAACCTTGAAATTAACATCTGTTTCTTTCGTAATAACTATATTCATTTTGAAAAAAATGCCCGTGGACCATCAATTACATGAATTCATTCAATTTAACAAACAATTCAGTCCTTGATTTTGAATTGCATTTCTTAATAATATTATTTGTTGAATTCAAAATTAAAGAGTTGCTCCCATCTTTTTTGGTTATCAAGCCTCTTCTTTTGATTCCAAACACACTATTTGATCCATGGATCATGAAATATAACACATGTGGCTAAACAACCTAGTATATCAATTGATTCAAACAAGTATAAGTACCAATAAAAATCAAAATCTATTTAAATCCATCGGCCACAGGTGCCATTCATCAGGGTTTGCATTTCGTACAAATGTTAACTGGTTTAATTCATAAATAATGAGAATTTCTAATCAGATCATGTTAATCAGGCTCCTCTTGTTGTTACCAGGACTATTTTTCATGCAATAACTTTGAAATTAACTTTTATTTCTTTCTTAATAACTATATTCATTTTGAAAAAAATGCCCGTGGACCATCAATTACATGAATTCATTCAATTTAACAAACAATTCAGTCCTTGATTTTGAATTGCATTTCTTATTGATATTATTTGTTGAATTCAAAATTAGAGAGCTGCTCCTATCATTTTTGGTTAACAAGCCTCTTCTTTTGATTCCAAACACACTTTTTGATACATTGATCATGAAATATAACACATGTGGCTAAACAACCTAGTATATTAATTGATTCAAACAAGTATAAACACTAATAAATATCCAAATCCATTTAAATCCATTGGCAAAAGGTGCCATTCATCAGGGTTTGCATTTCGTACAAATGTTAACTGGTTTAATTCCTAAATAATGAGAATTTATAATCAGCTTATGTTAATTTGGCTCCTCTTGTTGTTACCAGGACTATTTTTCATGCAATAACCTTGAAATTAACTTTTGTTTCTTTCTTAATAACTATATTCATTTTGAAAACAATGCCCGTGGACCATCAATTACATTAATTCATTTAATTTAACAAACAATTCAGTCGTTGATTTTGAATTGCATTTCTTATTGATATTATTTCTTGAATTCAAAATTAGAGAGTTGCCCCTATCATTTTTGGTTAACAAGCCTTTTCTTTTGATTCCAAACACACTTTTTGATACATTGATCATGAAGTATAATACATGCGGCTAAACAACCTAGTATATTAATTGATTCAAACAAGTATAAACACCAATAAAAATCCAAATCTCTTTAAATCCATCGGCCAAAGGTGCCATTATTCTGGGTTTGCATTTCGTACAAATGTTAACTGGTTTAATTCCTAAATAATGAGAATTTCTAATTACCTCATGTTAATCAGGCTCCTCTTATTGTTACCAGGACTATTTTTCATGCAATAACTTTGAAATTAACTTTTGTTTCTTTCTTAATAACTATATTCATTTTGAAAAAAATGCCCGTGGACCATCAATTACATGAATTCATTCAATTTAACAAACAATTCAGTCCTTGATTTTGACTTGCATTTCTTATTGATATTATTTGTTGAATTCAAAATTAAAGAGTTGCTCCCATCATTTTTGGTTAACAAGCCTCTTCTTTTGATTCCAAACACACTTTTTGATACATTGATCATGAAGTATAACACATGTGGCTAAACAACCTAGTATATTAATTGATTCAAACAAGTATAAACACCAATAAAAATCCAAATCTATTTAAATCCATCGGCCAAAGGTGCCATTATTCTGGGTTTGCATTTCGTACAAATGTTAACTGGTTTAATTCCTAAATAATGAGAATTTCTAATTACCTCATGTTAATCAGGCGCCTCTTGTTCTTACCAGGACTATTTTTCATGCAATAACTTTGAAATTATCTTTTATTTCTTTCTTAATAACTATATTCATTTTGAAAAAAATGCCCGTGGACCATCAATTACATGAATTCATTCAATTTAACAAACAATTCAGTCCCTGATTTTGAATTGCATTTCTTATTGATATTATTTGTTGAATTCAAAATTAGAGAGTTGCCCCCCTCTCATTTTTGGTTAACAAGCCTTTTCTTTTGATTCCAAACACACTTTTTGATACATTGATCATGAAGTATAACACATGTGGCTAAACAACCTAGTATATTAATTGATTCAAACAAATATGAACACTAATAAAAATCCAAATCCATTGGCAAATGGTGCCATTCATCTGGGTTTGCATTTCGTACAAATGTTTACTGGTTTAATTCCTAAATAATGAGAATTTCTAATCACCTCATGTTAATTAGGCTCCTCTAGTTATTACCAGGACTATTTTTCATGCAATAACCTTGAAATTAACATCTGTTTCTTTCGTAATAACTATATTCATTTTGAAAAAAATGCCCGTGGACCATCAATTACATGAATTCATTCAATTTAACATACAATTCAGTCCTTGATTTTGAATTGCATTTCTTATTGATATTATTTGTTGAATTCAAAATTAGAGAGTTGCCCCTCTCATTTTTGGTTAACAAGCCTGTTCTTTTGATTCCAAACACACTTTTTGATACATTGGTCATGAAGTATAACACATGTGGCTAAACAACCAAGTATATTAATTGATTCAAACAAATATAAACACTAATAAAAATCCAAATCCATTGGCAAATGGTGCCATTCATCTGGGTTTGCATTTCGTACAAATGTTTACTGGTTTAATTCCTAAATAATGAGAATTTCTAATCACCTCATGTTAATTAGGCTCCTCTAGTTATTACCAGGACTATTTTTCATGCAATAACCTTGAAATTAACATCTGTTTCTTTCGTAATAACTATATTCATTTTGAAAAAAATGCTCGTGGACCATCAATTACATGAATTCATTCAATTTAACAAACAATTCAGTCCTTGATTTTGAATTGCATTTCTTAATGATATTATTTGTTGAATTCAAAATTAAAGAGTTGCTCCCATCTTTTTTTGGTTATCAAGCCTCTTCTTTTGATTCCAAACACACTATTTGATCCATGGATCATGAAATATAACACATGTGGCTAAACAACCTAGTATATCAATTGATTCAAACAAGTATAAGTACCAATAAAAATCAAAATCTATTTAAATCCATCGGCCACAGGTGCCATTCATCAGGGTTTGCATTTCGTACAAATGTTAACTGGTTTAATTCATAAATAATGAGAATTTCTAATCAGATCATGTTAATCAGGCTCCTCTTATTGTTACCAAGAATATTTTTCATGCAATAACTTTGAAATTAACTTTTGTTTCTTTCTTAATAACTATATTCATTTTGAAAAAAATGTCCGTGGACCATCAATTACATGAATTCATTCAATTTAACAAACAATTCAGTCCTTGATTTTGACTTGCATTTCTTATTGATATTATTTGTTGAATTCAAAATTAGAGAGTTGCCCCTATCATTTTTGGTTAACAAGCCTTTTCTTTTGATTCCAAACACACTTTTTGATACATTGATCATGAAGTATAACACATGTGGCTAAACAACCTAGCATATTAATTGATTCAAACAAGTATAAACACCAATAAAAATCCAAATCTATTTAAATCTATCGGCCAAAGGTGCCATTATTCTGGGTTTGCATTTCGTACAAATGTTAACTGGTTTAATTCCTAAATAATGAGAATTTCTAATTACCTCATGTTAATCAGGCTCCTCTTATTATTACCAGGACTATTTTTCATGCAATAACTTTGAAATTAACTTTTGTTTCTTTCTTAATAACTATATTCATTTTGAAAAAAATGCCCGTGGACCATCAATTACATGAATTCATTCAATTTAACATACAATTCAGTCCTTGATTTTGACTTGCATTTCTTATTGATATTATTTGTTGAATTCAAAA
The DNA here is from genome assembly GCA_037897445.1 of Ceriops zippeliana. NCBI lineage: Eukaryota > Viridiplantae > Streptophyta > Magnoliopsida > Malpighiales > Rhizophoraceae > Ceriops > Ceriops zippeliana. The sequence goes on along the minus strand of JBAPLH010001364.1, from coordinate 43,753 downwards.
TTAAAGAGTTGCTCCCATCATTTTTGGTTAACAAGCCTCTTCTTTTGATTCCAAACACACTTTTTGATACATTGATCATGAAGTATAACACATGTGGCTAAACAACCTAGTATATTAATTGATTCAAACAAGTATAAACACCAATAAAAATCCAAATCTATTTAAATCCATCGGCCAAAGGTGCCCATTATTCTGGGTTTGCATTTCGTACAAATGTTAACTGGTTTAATTCCTAAATAATGAGAATTTCTAATTACCTCATGTTAATCAGGCGCCTCTTGTTCTTACCAGGACTATTTTTTCATGCAATAACTTTGAAATTATCTTTTATTTCTTTCTTAATAACTATATTCATTTTGAAAAAAATGCCCGTGGACCATCAATTACATGAATTCATTCAATTTAACAAACAATTCAGTCCCTGATTTTGAATTGCATTTCTTATTGATATTATTTGTTGAATTCAAAATTAGAGAGTTGCCCCTCTCATTTTTTGGGTTAACAAGCCTTTTCTTTTGATTCCAAACACACTTTTTGATACATTGATCATGAAGTATAACACATGTGGCTAAACAACCTAGTATATTAATTGATTCAAACAAATATGAACACTAATAAAAATCCAAATCCATTGGCAAATGGTGCCATTCATCTGGGTTTGCATTTCGTACAAATGTTTACTGGTTTAATTCCTAAATAATGAGAATTTCTAATCACCTCATGTTAATTAGGCTCCTCTAGTTATTACCAGGACTATTTTTCATGCAATAACCTTGAAATTAACATCTGTTTCTTTCGTAATAACTATATTCATTTTGAAAAAAATGCCCGTGGACCATCAATTACATGAATTCATTCAATTTAACATACAATTCAGTCCTTGATTTTGAATTGCATTTCTTATTGATATTATTTGTTGAATTCAAAATTAGAGAGTTGCCCCTCTCATTTTTGGTTAACAAGCCTGTTCTTTTGATTCCAAACACACTTTTTGATACATTGGTCATGAAGTATAACACATGTGGCTAAACAACCAAGTATATTAATTGATTCAAACAAATATAAACACTAATAAAAATCCAAATCCATTGGCAAATGGTGCCATTCATCTGGGTTTGCATTTCGTACAAATGTTTACTGGTTTAATTCCTAAATAATGAGAATTTCTAATCACCTCATGTTAATTAGGCTCCTCTAGTTATTACCAGGACTATTTTTCATGCAATAACCTTGAAATTAACATCTGTTTCTTTCGTAATAACTATATTCATTTTGAAAAAAATGCTCGTGGACCATCAATTACATGAATTCATTCAATTTAACAAACAATTCAGTCCTTGATTTTGAATTGCATTTCTTAATGATATTATTTGTTGAATTCAAAATTAAAGAGTTGCTCCCATCTTTTTTGGTTATCAAGCCTCTTCTTTTGATTCCAAACACACTATTTGATCCATGGATCATGAAATATAACACATGTGGCTAAACAACCTAGTATATCAATTGATTCAAACAAGTATAAGTACCAATAAAAATCAAAATCTATTTAAATCCATCGGCCACAGGTGCCATTCATCAGGGTTTGCATTTCGTACAAATGTTAACTGGTTTAATTCATAAATAATGAGAATTTCTAATCAGATCATGTTAATCAGGCTCCTCTTATTGTTACCAAGAATATTTTTCATGCAATAACTTTGAAATTAACTTTTGTTTCTTTCTTAATAACTATATTCATTTTGAAAAAAATGTCCGTGGACCATCAATTACATGAATTCATTCAATTTAACAAACAATTCAGTCCTTGATTTTGACTTGCATTTCTTATTGATATTATTTGTTGAATTCAAAATTAGAGAGTTGCCCCTATCATTTTTGGTTAACAAGCCTTTTCTTTTGATTCCAAACACACTTTTTGATACATTGATCATGAAGTATAACACATGTGGCTAAACAACCTAGCATATTAATTGATTCAAACAAGTATAAACACCAATAAAAATCCAAATCTATTTAAATCTATCGGCCAAAGGTGCCATTATTCTGGGTTTGCATTTCGTACAAATGTTAACTGGTTTAATTCCTAAATAATGAGAATTTCTAATTACCTCATGTTAATCAGGCTCCTCTTATTATTACCAGGACTATTTTTCATGCAATAACTTTGAAATTAACTTTTGTTTCTTTCTTAATAACTATATTCATTTTGAAAAAAATGCCCGTGGACCATCAATTACATGAATTCATTCAATTTAACATACAATTCAGTCCTTGATTTTGAATGGCATTTCTTATTGATATTATTTGTTGAATTCAAAATTAGAGAGCTGCTCCTATCATTTTTGGTTAACAAGCCTCTTCTTTTGATTCCAAACAAACTTTTTGATACGTTGATCATGAAATATAACACATGCGGCTAAACAACCTAGTATATTAATTGATTCAAACAAGTATAAACAATAATAAATATCCAAATCCATTTAAATCCATTGGCAAAAGGTGCCATTCATCAGGGTTTGCATTTCGTACAAATGTTAACTGGTTTAATTCCTAAATAATGAGAATTTCTAATCAGCTCATGTTAATTTGGCTCCTCTTGTTGTTACCAGGACTATTTTTCATGCAATAACCTTGAAATTAACTTTTGTTTCTTTCTTAATAACTATATTCATTTTGAAAAAAAATGCCCGTGGACCATCAATTACATTAATTCATTCACTTTAACAAACAATTCAGTCCTTGATTTTGAATTGCATTTCTTATTGATATTATTTGTTGAATTCAAAATTGGAGAGTTGCCCCTATCATTTTTGGTTAACAGGCCTTTTCTTTTGATTCCAAATACACTTTTTGATACATTGATCATGAAGTATAATACATGTGGCTAAACAACCTAGTATATTAATTGATTCAAACAAGTATAAACACCAATAAAAATCCAAATCTGTTTAAATCCATCAGCCAAAGGTGCCATTATTCTGGGTTTGCATTTCGTACAAATGTTAACTGGCTTAATTCCAAAATAATGAGAATTTCTAATCACCTCATATTAATTAGGCTCCTCTTGTTGTTGGCAGGACTATTTTTCATGCAATAAGCTTGAAATTAACTTTTGTTTCTTTCTTAATAACTATATTCATTTTGAAAAAAAATGCCCGTGGACCATCAATTACATGAATTCATTCAATTTAACAAACAATTCAGTCCTTGATTTTGACTTGCATTTCTTATTGATATTATTTGTTGAATTCAAAATTAAAGAGTTGCTCCCATCATTTTTGGTTAACAAGCCTCTTCTTTTGATTCCAAACACACTTTTTGATACATTGATCATGAAGTATAACACATGTGGCTAAACAACCTAGTATATTAATTGATTCAAACAAGTATAAACACCAATAAAAATCCAAATCTATTTAAATCCATCGGCCAAAGGTGCCATTATTCTGGGTTTGCATTTCGTACAAATGTTAACTGGTTTAATTCCTAAATAATGAGAATTTCTAATTACCTCATGTTAATCAGGCGCCTCTTGTTCTTACCAGGACTATTTTTCATGCAATAACTTTGAAATTATCTTTTATTTCTTTCTTAATAACTATATTCATTTTGAAAAAAATGCCCGTGGACCATCAATTACATGAATTCATTCAATTTAACAAACAATTCAGTCCCTGATTTTGAATTGCATTTCTTATTGATATTATTTGTTGAATTCAAAATTAGAGAGTTGCCCCTCTCATTTTTGGTTAACAAGCCTTTTCTTTTGATTCCAAACACACTTTTTGATACATTGATCATGAAGTATAACACATGTGGCTAAACAACCTAGTATATTAATTGATTCAAACAAATATGAACACTAATAAAAATCCAAATCCATTGGCAAATGGTGCCATTCATCTGGGTTTGCATTTCGTACAAATGTTTACTGGTTTAATTCCTAAATAATGAGAATTTCTAATCACCTCATGTTAATTAGGCTCCTCTAGTTATTACCAGGACTATTTTTCATGCAATAACCTTGAAATTAACATCTGTTTCTTTCGTAATAACTATATTCATTTTGAAAAAAATGCCCGTGGACCATCAATTACATGAATTCATTCAATTTAACATACAATTCAGTCCTTGATTTTGAATTGCATTTCTTATTGATATTATTTGTTGAATTCAAAATTAGAGAGTTGCCCCTCTCATTTTTGGTTAACAAGCCTGTTCTTTTGATTCCAAACACACTTTTTGATACATTGGTCATGAAGTATAACACATGTGGCTAAACAACCAAGTATATTAATTGATTCAAACAAATATAAACACTAATAAAAATCCAAATCCATTGGCAAATGGTGCCATTCATCTGGGTTTGCATTTCGTACAAATGTTTACTGGTTTAATTCCTAAATAATGAGAATTTCTAATCACCTCATGTTAATTAGGCTCCTCTAGTTATTACCAGGACTATTTTTCATGCAATAACCTTGAAATTAACATCTGTTTCTTTCGTAATAACTATATTCATTTTGAAAAAAAATGCTCGTGGACCATCAATTACATGAATTCATTCAATTTAACAAACAATTCAGTCCTTGATTTTGAATTGCATTTCTTAATGATATTATTTGTTGAATTCAAAATTAAAGAGTTGCTCCCATCTTTTTTGGTTATCAAGCCTCTTCTTTTGATTCCAAACACACTATTTGATCCATGGATCATGAAATATAACACATGTGGCTAAACAACCTAGTATATCAATTGATTCAAACAAGTATAAGTACCAATAAAAATCAAAATTTATTTAAATCCATCGGCCACAGGTGCCATTCATCAGGGTTTGCATTTCGTACAAATGTTAACTGGTTTAATTCATAAATAATGAGAATTTCTAATCAGATCATGTTAATCAGGCTCCTCTTATTGTTACCAAGAATATTTTTCATGCAATAACTTTGAAATTAACTTTTGTTTCTTTCTTAATAACTATATTCATTTTGAAAAAAATGTCCGTGGACCATCAATTACATGAATTCATTCAATTTAACAAACAATTCAGTCCTTGATTTTGACTTGCATTTCTTATTGATATTATTTGTTGAATTCAAAATTAGAGAGTTGCCCCTATCATTTTTGGTTAACAAGCCTTTTCTTTTGATTCCAAACACACTTTTTGATACATTGATCATGAAGTATAACACATGTGGCTAAACAACCTAGCATATTAATTGATTCAAACAAGTATAAACACCAATAAAAATCCAAATCTATTTAAATCTATCGGCCAAAGGTGCCATTATTCTGGGTTTGCATTTCGTACAAATGTTAACTGGTTTAATTCCTAAATAATGAGAATTTCTAATTACCTCATGTTAATCAGGCTCCTCTTATTGTTACCAGGACTATTTTTCATGCAATAACTTTGAAATTAACTTTTGTTTCTTTCTTAATAGCTATATTCATTTTGAAAAAAATGCCCGTGGACCATCAATTACATGAATTCATTCAATTTAACATACAATTCAGTCCTTGATTTTGAATGGCATTTCTTATTGATATTATTTGTTGAATTCAAAATTAGAGAGCTGCTCCTATCATTTTTGGTTAACAAGCCTCTTCTTTTGATTCCAAACACACTTTTTGATACGTTGATCATGAAATATAACACATGCGGCTAAACAACCTAGTATATTAATTGATTCAAACAAGTATAAACAATAATAAATATCCAAATCCATTTAAATCCATTGGCAAAAGGTGCCATTCATCAGGGTTTGCATTTCGTACAAATGTTAACTGGTTTAATTCCTAAATAATGAGAATTTCTAATCAGCTCATGTTAATTTGGCTCCTCTTGTTGTTACCAGGACTATTTTTCATGCAATAACCTTGAAATTAACTTTTGTTTCTTTCTTAATAACTATATTCATTTTGAAAAAAAATGCCCGTGGACCATCAATTACATTAATTCATTCACTTTAACAAACAATTCAGTCCTTGATTTTGAATTGCATTTCTTATTGATATTATTTGTTGAATTCAAAATTAGAGAGTTGCCCCTATCATTTTTGGTTAACAGGCCTTTTCTTTTGATTCCAAACACACTTTTTGATACATTGATCATGAAGTATAATACATGTGGCTAAACAACCTAGTATATTAATTGATTCAAACAAGTATAAACACCAATAAAAATCCAAATCTCTTTAAATCCATCGGCCAAAGGTGCCATTATTCTGGGTTTGCATTTCGTACAAATGTTAACTGGCTTAATTCCTAAATAATGAGAATTTCTAATCACCTCATATTAATTAGGCTCCTCTTGTTGTTGGCAGGACTATTTTTCATGCAATAAGCTTGAAATTAACTTTTGTTTCTTTCTTAATAACTATATTCATTTTGAAAAAATTGCACGTGGACCATCAATTACATGAATTCATTCAATTTAACAAATAATTCAGTCCTTGATTTTCAATTGCATTTCTTATTGATATTATTTGTTGAATTCAAAATTAGAGAGTTGCTCCTATCATTTTTGGTTAACAAGCCTTTTCTTTTGATTCCAAACACACTTTCTGATACATTGATCATGAAGTATAACACATGTGGCTAAACAACCTAGTATGTTAATTGATTCAAACAAGTATAAACACCAATAAAAATCCAAATCTATTTAAATCCATCGGCCAAAGGTACCATTATTCTGGGTTTGCATTTCGTACAAATGTTAACTGGTTTAATTCCTAAATAATGAGAATTTCTAATTACCTCATGTTAATCAGGCTCCTCTTATTGTTACCAAGAATATTTTTCATGCAATAACTTTGAAATTAACTTTTGTTTCTTTCTTAATAACTATATTCATTTTGAAAAAAATGCCCGTGGACCATCAATTACATGAATTCATTCAATTTAACAAACAATTCAGTGCTTGATTTTGACTTGCATTTCTTATTGATATTATTTGTTGAATTCAAAATTAGAGAGTTACCCCTATCATTTTTGGTTAACAAGCCTTTTCTTTTGATTCCAAACACACTTTTTGATACATTGATCATGAAGTATAACACATGTGGCTAAACAACCTAGCATATTAATTGATTCAAACAAGTATAAACACCAATAAAAATCCAAATCTATTTAAATCTATCGGCCAAAGGTGCCATTATTCTGGGTTTGCATTTCGTACAAATGTTAACTGGTTTAATTCCTAAATAATGAGAATTTCTAATTACCTCATGTTAATCAGGCTCCTCTTATTGTTACCAGGACTATTTTTCATGCAATAACTTTGAAATTAACTTTTGTTTCTTTCTTAATAACTATATTCATTTTGAAAAAAATGACCGTGGACCATCAATTACATGAATTCATTCAATTTAACATACAATTCAGTCCTTGATTTTGAATTGCATTTCTTATTGATATTATTTGTTGAATTCAAAATTAGAGAGTTGCCCCTCTCATTTTTGGTTAACAAGCCTTTTCTTTTGATTCCAAACACACTTTTTGATACATTGATCATGAAGTATAACACATGTGGCTAAACAACCTAGTATATTAATTGATTCAAACAAATATAAACACTAATAAAAATCCAAATCCATTTAAATCCATTGGCAAATGGTGCCATTCATCTGGGTTTGCATTTCGTACAAATGTTTACTGGTTTAATTCCTAAATAATGAGAATTTCTAATCACCTCATGTTAATTAGGGTCCTCTAGTTATTACCAGGACTATTTTTCATGCAATAACCTTGAAATTAACATCTGTTTCTTTCGTAATAACTATATTCATTTTGAAAAAATTGCACGTGGACCATCAATTACATGAATTCATTCAATTTAACAAATAATTCAGTCCTTGATTTTCAATTGCATTTCTTATTGATATTATTTGTTGAATTCAAAATTAGAGAGTTGCTCCTATCATTTTTGGTTAACAAGCCTTTTCTTTTGATTCCAAACACACTTTCTGATACATTGATCATGAAGTATAACACATGTGGCTAAACAACCTAGTATGTTAATTGATTCAAACAAGTATAAACACCAATAAAAATCCAAATCTATTTAAATCCATCGGCCAAAGGTACCATTATTCTGGGTTTGCATTTCGTACAAATGTTAACTGGTTTAATTCCTAAATAATGAGAATTTCTAATTACCTCATGTTAATCAGGCTCCTCTTATTGTTACCAAGAATATTTTTCATGCAATAACTTTGAAATTAACTTTTGTTTCTTTCTTAATAACTATATTCATTTTGAAAAAAATGCCTGTGGACCATCAATTACATGAATTCATTCAATTTAACAAACAATTCAGTCCTTGATTTTGAATTGCATTTCTTAATGATATTATTTGTTGAATTCAAAATTAAAGAGTTGCTCCCATCTTTTTTGGTTATCAAGCCTCTTCTTTTGATTCCAAACACACTATTTGATCCATGGATCATGAAATATAACACATGTGGCTAAACAACCTAGTATATCAATTGATTCAAACAAGTATAAGTACCAATAAAAATCAAAATCTATTTAAATCCATCGGCCACAGGTGCCATTCATCAGGGTTTGCATTTCGTACAAATGTTAACTGGTTTAATTCATAAATAATGAGAATTTCTAATCAGATCATGTTAATCAGGCTCCTCTTCTTGTTACCAGGACTATTTTTCATGCAAAAACATTGAAATTAACTTTTGTTTCTTTCTTAATAACTATATTCATTTTGAAAAAAATGCCCGTGGACCATCAATTACATGAATTCATTCAATTTAACATACAATTCAGTCCTTGATTTTGAATTGCATTTCTTGTTGATATTATTTGTTGAATTCAAAATTAAAGAGTTGCTCCCATCATTTTTGGTTAACAAGCCTCTTCTTTTGATTCCAAACACACTTTTTGATACATTGATCATGAAGTATAATACATGTGGCTAAACAACCTAGTATATTAATTGATTCAAACAAGTATAAACACCAATAAAAATCCAAATCTCTATAAATCCATCGGCCAAAGGTGCCATTATTCTAGGTTTGCATTTCGTACAAATGTTAACTGGTTTAATTCCTAAATAATGAGAATTTCTAATCACCTCATATTAATTAGGCTCCTCTTGTTGTTGGCAGGACTATTTTTCATGCAATAACCTTGAAATTAACTTTTGTTTCTTTCTTAATAACTATATTCATTTTGAAAAAAATGCACGTGGACCATCAATTACATGAATTCATTCAATTAAACAAATAATTCAGTCCTTGATTTTCAATTGCATTTCTTATTGATATTATTTGTTGAATTCAAAATTAGAGAGTTGCTCCTATCATTTTTGGTTAACAAGCCTTTTCTTTTGATTCCAAACACACTTTTTGATACATTGATCATGAAGTATAACACATGTGGCTAAACAACCTTGTATATTAATTGATTCAAACAAGTATAAACACTAATAAATATCCAAATCCTTTTAAATCCATTGGCAAAAGGTGCCATTCATCAGGGTTTGCATTTCGTACAAATGTTAACTGGTTTAATTCCTAAATAATGAGAATTTCTAATCATCTCATGTTAATTTGGCTTCTCTTGTTGTTACCAGGACTATTTTTCATGCAATAACCTTGAAATTAGCTTTTGTTTCTTTCTTAATAACTATATTCATTTTGAAAAAAATGCCCGTGGACCATCAATTACATGAATTCATTCAATTGAACAAACAATTCAGTCCTTGATTTTGACTTGCATTTCTTATTGATATTATTTGTTGAATTCAAAATTAAAGAGTTGCTCCCATCATTTTTGGTGAACAAGCCTCTTCTTTTGATTCCAAACACACTTTTTGATACATTGATCATGAAGTATAACACATGTGGCTAAACAACCTAGTATATTAATTGATTCAAACAAGTATAAACACCAATAAAAATCCAAATCTATTTAAATCCATCGGCCAAAAGTGCCATTATTCTGGGTTTGCATTTCGTACAAATGTTAACTGGTTTAATTCCTAAATAATAAGAATTTCTAATCACCTCATGTTAATTAGGCTCCTCTTGTTGTTACCAGGACTATTTTTCATGCAACAACCTTGAAATTAACATCTGTTTCTTTCTTAATAACTATATTCATTATGAAAAAAATGCATGTGGACCATCAATTACATGAATTCATTCAATTTAACAAATAATTCAGTCCTTGATTTTCAATTGCATTCCTTATTGATATTATTTGTTGAATTCAAAATTAGAGAGTAGCTCCTATCATTTTTGGTTAACAAGCCTTTTCTTTTGATTCCAAACACACTTTTTGATACATTGATCATGAAGTATAACACATGTGGCAAAACAACCTAGTATATTAATTGATTCAAACAAGTATAAACACCAATAAAAATCCAAATCTATTTAAATCCATCGGCCAAAGGTACCATTATTCTGGGTTTGCATATCGTACAAATGTTAACAGGTTTAATTCCTAAATAATGAGAATTTCTAATCACCTCATGTTAATTAGGCTCCTCTTGTTGTTACCAGGACTATTTTTCATGCAACAACCTTGAAATTAACATCTGTTTCTTTCTTAATAACTATATTCATTTTGAAAAAAATGCCCGTGGATTATCAATTACATGAATTCATTCAATTTAACATACAATTCAGTGCTTGATTTTGAATTGCATTTCTTATTGAAATTATTTGTTGAATTCAAAATTAAAGAGTTGCTCCCATCATTTTTGGTGAACAAGCCTCTTCTTTTGATTCCAAACACACTTTTTGATACATTGATCATGAAGTATAACACATGTGGCTAAACAACCTAGTATATTAACTGATTCAAACAAGTATAAAAACGAATAAAAATCCAAATCTATTTAAATCCATCGGCAAAGGTGCCATCATTCTGGGTTTGCATTTCGTACAAATGTTAACTGGTTTAATTCCTAAATAATGAGAATTTCTAATCACCTCATATTAATTAGGGTCCTCTTGTTGTTGGCAGGACTATTTTTCATGCAATAACCTTGAAATTAACTTTTATTTCTTTCTTAATAACTATATTCATTTTCAAGAAAATGCACGTGGACCATCAATTACATGAATTCATTCAATTTAACAAATAATTCAGTCCTTGATTTTCAATTGCATTTCTTATTGATATTATTTGTTGAATTCAAAATTAGAGAGTTGCTCCTATCATTTTTGGTTAACAAGCCTTTTCTTTTGATTCCAAACACACTTTTTGATACATTGATCATGAAGTATAACATATGTGGCTAAACAACATAGTATATTAATTGATTCAAACAAGTATAAACACCAATAAAAATCCAAATCTATTTAAATCCATCGGCCAAAGATACCATTATTCTGGGTATGCATTTCGTACAAATGTTAACTGTTTTAATTCCTAAATAATGAGAATTTCTAATTACCTCATGTTAATCAGGCTCCTCTTATTGTTACCAGGAATATTTTTCATGCAATAACTTTGAAATTAACTTTTGTTTCTTTCTTAATAACTATATTCATTTTGAAAAAAATGCCCGTGGACCATCAATTACATGAATTCATTCAATTTAACAAACAATTCAGTCCTTGATTTTGAATTGCATTTCTTATTGATATTATTTGTTGAATTCAAAATTAGAGAGTTGCTCCTATCATTTTTGGTTAACAAGCCTCTTCTTTTGATTCCAAACACACTTTTTGATACATTGATCATGAAGTATAACACATGTGGCTAAACAACCTAGTATATTAATTGATTCAAACAAGTATAAACACCAATAAAAATCCAAATCTATTTAAATCCATCGGCCAAAGTTGCCATTATTCTGGGTTTGCATTTCGTACAAATGTTAACTGGTTTAATTCCTAAATAATGAGAATTTCTAATTACCTCATGTTAATGAGGCTCCACTTGTTCTTACCAGGACTATTTTTCATGCAATTACTTTGAAATTAACTTTTGTTTCTTTCTTAATAACTATATTCATTTTGAAAAAAAATGCCCGTGGACCATCAATTACATGAATTCATTCAATTTAACAAACAATTCAGTCCCTGATTTTGAATTGCATTTCTTATTGATATTTTTTGTTGAATTCAAAATTAAAGAGTTGCCCCTCTCATTTTTGGTTAACAAGCCTTTTCTTTTGATTCCAAACACACTTTTTGATACATTGATCATGAAGTATAACACATGTGGCTGAACAACCTAGCATATTAATTGATTCAAACAAATATAAACACTAATAAAAATCCAAACCCATTTAAATCCATTGGCAAATGGTGCCATTCATCTGGGTTTGCATTTCGTACAAATGTTTACTGGTTTAATTCCTAAATAATGAGAATTTCTAATCACCTCATGTTAATTAGGCTCCTCTTGTTATTACTAGGAATATTTTTCATGCAATAACTTTGAAATTACAATCTGTTTCTTTCGTAATAACTATATTCATTTTGAAAAAAATGCCCGTGGACCATCAATTACATGAATTCATTCAATTTAACAAACAATTCAGTCCTTGATTTTGAATTGCATTTCTTAATGATATTATTTGTTGAATTCAAAATTAAAGAGTTGCTCCCATCTTTTTTGGTTATCAAGCCTCTTCTTTTGATTCCAAACACACTATTTGATCCATGGATCCTGAAATATAACACATGTGACTAAACAACATAGTATATTAATTGATTCAAACAAGTATAAGTACCAATAAAAATCAAAATCTATTTAAATCCATCGGCCACAGGTCCCATTCATCAAGGTTTGCATTTCTTACAAATGTTAACTGGTATAATTCCTAAATAATGAGAATTTCTAATCAGATCATGTTAATCAGGCTCCTCTTCTTGTTACCCGAACTATTTTTCATGCAATAACTTTGAAATTAACTTTTGTTTCTTTCTTAATAACTATATTCATTTTGAAAAAAATGCCCGTGGACCATCAATTACATGAATTCATTCAATTTAACAAACAATTCAGTCCCTGATTTTGAATTGCATTTCTTATTGATATTATTTCTTGAATTCAAAATTAGAGAGTTGCCCCTCTCATTTTTTGTTAACAAGCCTTTTCTTTTGATTCCAAACACACTTTCTGATACATTGATCATGAAGTATAACACATGTGGCTAAACAACCTAGTATATTAATTGATTCAAACAAATATAAACACTAATAAAAATCCAAATCCATTTAAATCCATTGGCAAATGGTGCCATTCATCTGGGTTTGCATTTCGTACAAATGTTTACTGGTTTAATTCCTAAATAATGAGAATTTCTAATCACCTCATGTTAATTAGGCTCCTCTTGTTATTACCAGGACTATTTTTCATGCAATAACCTTGAAATTAACATCTGTTTCTTTCGTAATAACTATATTCATTTTGAAAAAAATGCCCGTGGACCATCAATTACATGAATTCATTCAATTTAACAAACAATTCAGTCCTTGATTTTGAATTGCATTTCTTAATGATATTATTTGTTGAATTCAAAATTAAAGAGTTGCTCCCATCATTTTTGGTGAACAAGCCTCTTCTTTTGATTCCAAACACACTATTTGATCCATGGATCATGAAATATAACACATGTGGCTAAACAACCTAGTATATTAATTGATTCAAACAAGTATAAGTACCAATAAAAATCAAAATCTATTTAAATCCATCGGCCACAGGTGCCATTCATCAGGGTTTGCATTTCTTACAAATGTTAACTAGTTTAATTCCTAAATAATGAGAATTTCTAATCATCTCATGTTAATTTGGCTCCTCTTGTTGTTACCGGGACTATTTTTCATGCAATAACCTTGAAATTAACTTTTGTTTCTTTCTTAATAACTATATTCATTTTGAAAAAAATGCCCGTGGACCATCAATTACATGAATTCATTCAATTTAACAAACAATTCAGTCCTTGATTTTGAATTGCATTTCTTATTGATATTATTTGTTGAATTCAAAATTAGAGAGTTGCCCCTATCATTTTTGGTTAACAAGCCTTTTCTTTTGATTCCAAACACACTTTTTGATACATTGATCATGAAGTATAACACATGTGGCTAAACAACCTAGTATATTAATTGATTCAAACAAATATAAACACTAATAAAAGTCCAAAACCATTTAAATCCATTGGCAAAAGGTGCCATTCATCTGGGATTGCATTTCGTACAAATGTTTACTGTTTTAATTCCTAAATAATGAGAATTTCTAATCAACTCATGTTAATTAGGCTCCTCTTGTTATTACCAGGACTATTTTTCATGCAATAACCTTGAAATTAACATCTGTTTCTTTCTTAATAACTGTATTCATTTTGAAAAAAATGCCCGTGGACCATCAATTACATGAATTCATTCAATTTAACATACAATTCCGTCCTTAATTTTGAATTGCATTTCTTCTTGATATTATTTGTTGAATTCAAAATTAAAGAGTTGCTCCCATCATTTTTTTTGTTAACAAGCCTCTTCTTTGGATTCCAAACACACTTTTTGATACATTGATCATGAAGTATAACACATGTGGCTAAACAACCAAGTATATTAATTGATTCAAACAAGTATAAACACTAATAAAAATCCAAATCCATTTAAATCCATTGGCAAAAGGTGCCATTAATCTGGGTTTGTATTTCGTACAATGTTTACTGGTTTAATTCCTAAATAATGAGAATTTCTAATCACCTCATGTTAATTAGGCTCCTCTTATTGTTATCAGGACTATTTTTCATGCAATAACCTTCAAATTAACATTCGTTTCTTTCTTAATAACTGTATTCATGTTGAAAAAAATGCCCGTGGACCATCAATTACATGAATTCATTCAATTTAACATACAATTCAGTCCTTGATTTTGAATTGCATTTCTTATTGATATTATTTGTTGAATTCAAAATTGGAGAGTTGCTCCCATCATTTTTGGTTAACAAGCCTCTTCTTTGGATTCCAAACACAGTTTTTGATACATTGTTCATGAAGTATAACACATGTGGCTAAAAAACCTAGTATATTAATTGATTCAAACAAGTATAAACACTAATAAATATCCAAATCCATTTAAATCCATTGGCAAAAGGTGCAATTCATCAGGGTTTACATTTCGTACAAATGTTAACCTCATTAATTTATAAATAATGAGAATTTCTAGTCACCTCATGTTAATCAGGCTCCTCTTATTGTTACCATTACTACTTTTCATGCAATAAGTTTGAAATTAACTTTTGTTTCTTTCTTAATAACTATATTCATTTTGAAAAAAAATGTCCGTGGACCATCAATTACATGAATTCATTCAATTTAACAAACAAAGTCAGTCCTTGATTTTGAATTGCATTTCTTATTGATATTATTTGTTGAATTCAAAATTAGAGAGTTGCTCCTATCATTTTTGGTTAACAAGCCTCTTCTTTTAATTCCAAACACACTTTTTGATACATTGATCATGAAGTATAACACATGTGGCTAAACAACCTAGTATATTAATTGATTCAAACAAGTATAAACACCAATAAAAATCCAAATCTATTTAAATCCATTGGCAAAAGGTGCCTTTATTCTGGGTTTGCATTTCGTACAAATGTTAACTGGTTTAATTCCTAAATAATGAGAATTTCTAATCATCTCATGTTAATCAGGCTCCTCTTGTTGTTACCAGGACTATTTTTCATGCAATAACTTTGAAATTAACTTTTGTTTCTTTCTTAATAACTATATTCATTTTGAAAAAAATGCTCGTGGACCATTAATTACATGAATTCATTCAATTTAACAAACAATTCAGTCCTTGATTTTGAATTGCATTTCTTATTGATATTATTTGTTGAATTCAAAATTAGAGAGTTGCTCGCATCATTTTTTGTTAGCAAGTTTCCTCTTTTGATTTGAAACACACTGTTTGACACATTGATCCTGAAATATAACACATGTGGCTAAACAACCAATTATATTAATTGATTCAAACAAGTATAAACACCAATAAAAATCCAAATCTATTTAAATTCGTCGGCCAATGGTGCCATTCCTCAGGGTTTGCATTTCGTACAAATGTTAATTGGTTTAATTCCTAAATAATGAGAATTTCTAATCACCTCATGTTAATTAGGCTCCTCTTGTTGTTACCAGGGACTATTTTTCATGCAATAACTTTGAAATTCACTTTTGTTTCTTTCGTAATAACTATATTCATTTTGAAAAAAATGCCCGTGAACCATCAATTACATGAATTCATTCAATTTAACAAACAATTCAGTCCTTGATTTTGAATTGCATTTCTTAATGATATTATTTGTTGAATTCAAAATTAAAGAGTTGCTCCCATCTTTTTTGGTTATCAAGCCTCTTCTTTTGATTCCAAACACACTATTTGATCCATTGATCATGAAATATAACACATGTGGCTAAACAACCTAGTATATTAATTGATTCAAACAAGTATAAGTACCAATAAAAATCAAAAATCTATTTAAATCCATCGGCCACAGGTGCCATTCATCAGGGTTTGCATTTCGTACAAATGTTAACTGGTTTAATTCCTAAATAATGAGAATTTCTAATCAGATCATGTTAATCAGGCTCCTCTTCTTGTTACCAGGACTATTTTTCATGCAATAACTTTGAAATTAACTTTTGTTTCTTTCTTAATAACTATATTCATTTTGAAAAAAATGCCCGTGGACCATCAATTACATGAATTCATTCAATTTAACAAACAATTCTGTCCCTGATTTTGAATTGCATTTCTTATTGATATTATTTGTTGAATTCAAAATTAGAGAGTTGCCCCTCTCATTTTTGGTTAACAAGCCTTTTCTTTTGATTCCAAACACACTTTTTGATACATTGATCATGAAGTATAACACATGTGGCTAAACAACCTAGTATATTAATTGATTCAAACAAATATAAACACTAATAAAAATCCAAATCCATTTAAATCCATTGGCAAATGTTGCCATTCATCTGGGTTTGCATTTCGTACAAATGTTTACTGGTTTAATTCCTAAATAATGAGAATTTCTAATCACCTCATGTTAATTAGGCTCCTCTTGTTATTACCAGGACTATTTTTCATGCAATAACCTTGAAATTAACATCTGTTTCTTTCGTAATAACTATATTCATTTTGAAAAAAATGCCCGTGGACCATCAATTACATGAATTCATTCAATTTAACAAACAATTCAGTCCTTGATTTTGAATTGCATTTCTTAATGATATTATTTGTTGAATTCAAAATTAAAGAGTTGCTCCCATCATTTTTGGTGAACAAGCCTCTTCTTTTGATTCCAAACACACTATTTGATCCATGGATCATGAAATATAACACATGTGGCTAAACAACCTAGTATATTAATTGATTCAAACAAGTATAAACACCAATAAAAATCCAAATCTATTTAAATCCATCGGCAAAAGGTGCCTTTATTCTGGGTTTGCATTTCGTACAAATTTTAACTGGTTTAATTCCTAAATAATGAGAATTTCTAATCATCTCATGTTAATCAGGCTCCTCTTGTTGTTACCAAGAATATTTTTCATGCAATAACTTTGAAATTAACTTTTGTTTCTTTCTTAATAACTATATTCATTTTGAAAAAAATGCTCGTGGACCATCAATTACATGAATTCATTCAATTTAACATACAATTCAGTCCTTGATTTTGAATTGCATTTCTTATTGATATTATTTCTTGAATTCAAAATTGGAGAGTTGCTCCCATCATTTTTGGTTAACAAGCCTCTTCTTTGGATTCCAAACACAGTTTTTGATACATTGTTCATGAAGTATAACACATGTGGCTAAAAAACCTAGTATATTAATTGATTCAAACAAGTATAAACACTAATAAATATCCAAATCCATTTAAATCCATTGGCAAAAGGTGCAATTCATCAGGGTTTACATTTCGTACAAATGTTAACCTCATTAATTTATAAATAATGAGAATTTCTAGTCACCTCATGTTAATCAGGCTCCTCTTATTGTTACCATTACTACTTTTCATGCAATAAGTTTGAAATTAACTTTTGTTTCTTTCTTAATAACTATATTCATTTTGAAAAAAATGTCCGTGGACCATCAATTACATGAATTCATTCAATTTAACAAACAAGTCAGTCCTTGATTTTGAATTGCATTTCTTATTGATATTATTTGTTGAATTCAAAATTAGAGAGTTGCTCCTATCATTTTTGGTTAACAAGCCTCTTCTTTTAATTCCAAACACACTTTTTGATACATTGATCATGAAGTATAACACATGTGGCTAAACAACCTAGTATATTAATTGATTCAAACAAGTATAAACACCAATAAAAATCCAAATCTATTTAAATCCATTGGCAAAAGGTGCCTTTATTCTGGGTTTGCATTTCGTACAAATGTTAACTGGTTTAATTCCTAAATAATGAGAATTTCTAATCATCTCATGTTAATCAGGCTCCTCTTGTTGTTACCAGGACTATTTTTCATGCAATAACTTTGAAATTAACTTTTGTTTCTTTCTTAATAACTATATTCATTTTGAAAAAAAAAAAATGCTCGTGGACCATTAATTACATGAATTCATTCAATTTAACAAACAATTCAGTCCTTGATTTTGAATTGCATTTCTTATTGATATTATTTGTTGAATTCAAAATTAGAGAGTTGCTCGCATCATTTTTTGTTAGCAAGTTTCCTCTTTTGATTTGAAACACACTGTTTGACACATTGATCCTGAAATATAACACATGTGGCTAAACAACCAATTATATTAATTGATTCAAACAAGTATAAACACCAATAAAAATCCAAATCTATTTAAATTCGTCGGCCAATGGTGCCATTCCTCAGGGTTTGCATTTCGTACAAATGTTAATTGGTTTAATTCCTAAATAATGAGAATTTCTAATCACCTCATGTTAATTAGGCTCCTCTTGTTGTTACCAGGACTATTTTTCATGCAATAACTTTGAAATTCACTTTTGTTTCTTTCGTAATAACTATATTCATTTTGAAAAAAATGCCCGTGAACCATCAATTACATGAATTCATTCAATTTAACAAACAATTCAGTCCTTGATTTTGAATTGCATTTCTTAATGATATTATTTGTTGAATTCAAAATTAAAGAGTTGCTCCCATCTTTTTTGGTTATCAAGCCTCTTCTTTTGATTCCAAACACACTATTTGATCCATTGATCATGAAATATAACACATGTGGCTAAACAACCTAGTATATTAATTGATTCAAACAAGTATAAGTACCAATAAAAATCAAAATCTATTTAAATCCATCGGCCACAGGTGCCATTCATCAGGGTTTGCATTTCGTACAAATGTTAACTGGTTTAATTCCTAAATAATGAGAATTTCTAATCAGATCATGTTAATCAGGCTCCTCTTCTTGTTACCAGGACTATTTTTCATGCAATAACTTTGAAATTAACTTTTGTTTCTTTCTTAATAACTATATTCATTTTGAAAAAAATGCCCGTGGACCATCAATTACATGAATTCATTCAATTTAACAAACAATTCTGTCCCTGATTTTGAATTGCATTTCTTATTGATATTATTTGTTGAATTCAAAATTAGAGAGTTGCCCCTCTCATTTTTGGTTAACAAGCCTTTTCTTTTGATTCCAAACACACTTTTTGATACATTGATCATGAAGTATAACACATGTGGCTAAACAACCTAGTATATTAATTGATTCAAACAAATATAAACACTAATAAAAATCCAAATCCATTTAAATCCATTGGCAAATGTTGCCATTCATCTGGGTTTGCATTTCGTACAAATGTTTACTGGTTTAATTCCTAAATAATGAGAATTTCTAATCACCTCATGTTAATTAGGCTCCTCTTGTTATTACCAGGACTATTTTTCATGCAATAACCTTGAAATTAACATCTGTTTCTTTCGTAATAACTATATTCATTTTGAAAAAAATGCCCGTGGACCATCAATTACATGAATTCATTCAATTTAACAAACAATTCAGTCCTTGATTTTGAATTGCATTTCTTAATGATATTATTTGTTGAATTCAAAATTAAAGAGTTGCTCCCATCATTTTTGGTGAACAAGCCTCTTCTTTTGATTCCAAACACACTATTTGATCCATGGATCATGAAATATAACACATGTGGCTAAACAACCTAGTATATTAATTGATTCAAACAAGTATAAACACCAATAAAAATCCAAATCTATTTAAATCCATCGGCAAAAGGTGCCTTTATTCTGGGTTTGCATTTCGTACAAATTTTAACTGGTTTAATTCCTAAATAATGAGAATTTCTAATCATCTCATGTTAATCAGGCTCCTCTTGTTGTTACCAAGAATATTTTTCATGCAATAACTTTGAAATTAACTTTTGTTTCTTTCTTAATAACTATATTCATTTTGAAAAAAATGCTCGTGGACCATCAATTACATGAATTCATTCAATTTAACAAACAATTCAGTCCTTGATTTTGAATTGCATTTCTTATTGATATTATTTCTTGAATTCAAAATTAGAGAATTTCTCCCATCATTTTTTGTTAGCAAGTTTCCTCTTTTGATTTGAAACACACTGTTTGACACATTGATCCTGAAATATAACACATGTGGCTAAACAACCAATTATATTAATTGATTCAAACAAGTATAAACACCAATAAAAATCCAAATCTATTTAAATTCGTCGGCCAATGGTGCCATTCCTCAGGGTTTGCATTTCGTACAAATGTTAATTGGTTTAATTCCTAAATAATGAGAATTTCTAATCACCTCATGTTAATTAGGCTCCTCTTGTTGTTACCAGGACTATTTTTCATGCAATAACCTTGAAATTCACTTTTGTTTCTTTCGTAATAACTATATTCATTTTGAAAAAAATGCCCGTGGACCATCAATTACATGAATTCATTCAATTTAACAAACAATTCAGTCCTTGATTTTGAATTGCATTTCTTAATGATATTATTTGTTGAATTCAAAATTAAAGAGTTGCTCCCATCTTTTTTGGTTATCAAGCCTCTTCTTTTGATTCCAAACACACTATTTGATCCATTGATCATGAAATATAACACATGTGGCTAAACAACCTAGTATATTAATTGATTCAAACAAGTATAAGTACCAATAAAAATAAAAACCTATTTAAATCCATCGGCCACAGGTGCCATTCATCAGGGTTTGCATTTCGTACAAATGTTAACTGGTTTAATTCCTAAATAATGAGAATTTCTAATCAGATCATGTTAATGAGGATCCCCTTGTTCTTACCAGGACTATTTTTCATGCAATAAGTTTGAAATTAACTTTTGTTTCTTTCTTAATAACTATATTCATTTTGAAAAAAAATGCCCGTGGACCATCAATTACATGAATTCATTCAATTTAACAAACAATTCAGTCCCTGATTTTGAATTGCATTTCTTATTGATATTTTTTGTTGAATTCAAAATTAAAGAGTTGCCCCTCTCATTTTTGGTTAACAAGCCTTTTCTTTTGATTCCAAACACACTTTTTGATACATTGATCATGAAGTATAACACATGTGGCTGAACAACCTAGTATATTAATTGATTCAAACAAATATAAACACTAATAAAAATCCAAACCCATTTAAATCCATTGGCAAATGGTGCCATTCATCTGGGTTTGCATTTCGTACAAATGTTTACTGGTTTAATTCCTAAATAATGAGAATTTCTAATCACCTCATGTTAATTAGGCTCCTCTTGTTATTACTAGGAATATTTTTCATGCAATAACTTTGAAATTACAATCTGTTTCTTTCGTAATAACTATATTCATTTTGAAAAAAATGCCCGTGGACCATCAATTACATGAATTCATTCAATTTAACAAACAATTCAGTCCTTGATTTTGAATTGCATTTCTTAATGATATTATTTGTTGAATTCAAAATTAAAGAGTTGCTCCCATCTTTTTTGGTTATCAAGCCCCTTCTTTTGATTCCAAACACACTATTTCATCCATGGATCCTGAAATATAACACATGTGACTAAACAACATAGTATATTAATTGATTCAAACAAGTATAAGTACCAATAAAAATCAAAATCTATTTAAATCCATCGGCCACAGGTCCCATTCATCAAGGTTTGCATTTCTTACAAATGTTAACTGGTATAATTCCTAAATAATGAGAATTTCTAATCAGATCATGTTAATCAGGCTCCTCTTCTTGTTACCAGAACTATTTTTCATGCAATAACTTTGAAATTAACTTTTGTTTCTTTCTTAATAACTATATTCATTTTGAAAAAAATGCCCGTGGACCATCAATTACATGAATTCATTCAATTTAACAAACAATTCAGTCCCTGATTTTGAATTGCATTTCTTATTGATATTATTTGTTGAATTCAAAATTAGAGAGTTGCCCCTCTCATTTTTGGTTAACAAGCCTTTTCTTTTGATTCCAAACACACTTTTTGATACATTGATCATGAAGTATAACACATGTGGCTAAACAACCTAGTATATTAATTGATTCAAACAAATATAAACACTAATAAAAATCCAAATCCATTTAAATCCATTGGCAAATGGTGCCATTCATCTGGGTTTGCATTTCGTATAAATGTTTACTGGTTTAATTCCTAAATAATGAGAATTTCTAATCACCTCATGTTAATTAGGCTCCTCTTGTTATTACCAGGACTATTTTTCATGCAATAACCTTGAAATTAACATCTGTTTCTTTCGTAATAACTATATTCATTTTGAAAAAAATGCCCGTGGACCATCAATTACATGAATTCATTCAATTTAACAAACAATTCAGTCCTTGATTTTGAATTGCATTTCTTAATGATATTATTTGTTGAATTCAAAATTAAAGAGTTGCTCCCATCTTTTTTGGTTATCAAGCCTCTTCTTTTGATTCCAAACACACTATTTCATCCATGGATCCTGAAATATAACACATGTGACTAAACAACATAGTATATTAATTGATTCAAACAAGTATAAGTACCAATAAAAATCAAAATCTATTTAAATCCATCGGCCACAGGTCCCCATTCATCAAGGTTTGCATTTCTTACAAATGTTAACTGGTATTAATTCCTAAATAATGAGAATTTCTAATCAGATCATGTTAATCAGGCTCCTCTTCTTGTTACCAGAACTATTTTTTCATGCAATAACTTTGAAATTAACTTTTGTTTCTTTCTTAATAACTATATTCATTTTGAAAAAAAAATGCCCGTGTGGACCATCAATTACATGAATTCATTCAATTTAACAAACAATTCAGTCCCTGATTTTGAATTGCATTTCTTATTGATATTATTTGTTGAATTCAAAATTAGAGAGTTGCCCCTCTCATTTTTTGTTAACAAGCCTTTTCTTTTGATTCCAAACACACTTTCTGATACATTGATCATGAAGTATAACACATGTGGCTAAACAACCTAGTATATTAATTGATTCAAACAAATATAAACACTAATAAAAAATCCAAATCCATTTAAATCCATTGGCAAATGGTGCCATTCATCTGGGTTTGCATTTCGTACAAATGTTTACTGGTTTAATTCCTAAATAATGAGAATTTCTAATCACCTCATGTTAATTAGGCTCCTCTTGTTATTACCAGGACTATTTTTCATGCAATAACCTTGAAATTAACATCTGTTTCTTTCGTAATAACTATATTCATTTTGAAAAAAATGCCCGTGGACCATCAATTACATGAATTCATTCAATTTAACAAACAATTCAGTCCTTGATTTTGAATTGCATTTCTTAATGATATTATTTGTTGAATTCAAAATTAAAGAGTTGCTCCCATCATTTTTGGTGAACAAGCCTCTTCTTTTGATTCCAAACACACTATTTGATCCATGGATCATGAAATATAACACATGTGGCTAAACAACCTAGTATATTAATTGATTCAAACAAGTATAAGTACCAATAAAAATCAAAATCTATTTAAATCCATCGGCCACAGGTGCCATTCATCAGGGTTTGCATTTCTTACAAATGTTAACTAGTTTAATTCCTAAATAATGAGAATTTCTAATCATCTCATGTTAATTTGGCTCCTCTTGTTGTTACCGGGACTATTTTTCATGCAATAACCTTGAAATTAACTTTTGTTTCTTTCTTAATAACTATATTCATTTTGAAAAAAATGCCCGTGGACCATCAATTACATGAATTCAGTCCTTGATTTTGAATTGCATTTCTTATTGATATTATTTGTTGAATTCAAAATTAGAGAGTTGCCCCTATCATTTTTGGTTAACAAGCCTTTTCTTTTCATTCCAAACACACTTTTTGATACATTGATCATGAAGTATAACACATGTGGCTAAACAACCTAGTATATTAATTGATTCAAACAAATATAAACACTAATAAAAGTCCAAAACCATTTAAATCCATTGGCAAAAGGTGCCATTCATCTGGGATTGCATTTCGTACAAATGTTTACTGTTTTAATTCCTAAATAATGAGAATTTCTAATCAACTCATGTTAATTAGGCTCCTCTTGTTATTACCAGGACTATTTTACATGCAATAACCTTGAAATTAACATCTGTTTCTTTCTTAATAACTGTATTCATTTTGAAAAAAATGCCCGTGGACCATCAATTACATGAATTCATTCAATTTAACATACAATTCCGTCCTTAATTTTGAATTGCATTTCTTCTTGATATTATTTGTTGAATTCAAAATTAAAGAGTTGCTCCCATCATTTTTGGTTAACAAGCCTCTTCTTTGGATTCCAAACACACTTTTTGATACATTGATCATGAAGTATAACACATGTGGCTAAACAACCAAGTATATTAATTGATTCAAACAAGTATAAACACTAATAAAAATCCAAATCCATTGAAATCCATTGACAAAAGGTGCCATTAATCTGGGTTTGTATTTCGTACAATGTTTACTGGTTTAATTCCTAAATAATGAGAATTTCTAATCACCTCATGTTAATTAGGCTCCTCTTATTGTTATCAGGACTATTTTT
Source organism: Ceriops zippeliana (assembly GCA_037897445.1). Lineage (NCBI taxonomy): Eukaryota > Viridiplantae > Streptophyta > Magnoliopsida > Malpighiales > Rhizophoraceae > Ceriops > Ceriops zippeliana. The sequence goes on along the minus strand of JBAPLH010001364.1, from coordinate 18,737 downwards.
CATGCAATAACCTTCAAATTAACATTCGTTTCTTTCTTAATAACTGTATTCATGTTGAAAAAAATGCCCGTGGACCATCAATTACATGAATTCATTCAATTTAACATACAATTCAGTCCTTGATTTTGAATTGCATTTCTTATTGATATTATTTGTTGAATTCAAAATTGGAGAGTTGCTCCCATCATTTTTGGTTAACAAGCCTCTTCTTTGGATTCCAAACACAGTTTTTGATACATTGTTCATGAAGTATAACACATGTGGCTAAAAAACCTAGTATATTAATTGATTCAAACAAGTATAAACACTAATAAATATCCAAATCCATTTAAATCCATTGGCAAAAGGTGCAATTCATCAAGGTTTACATTTCGTACAAATGTTAACCTCATTAATTTATAAATAATGAGAATTTCTAGTCACCTCATGTTAATCAGGCTCCTCTTATTGTTACCAGTACTACTTTTCATGCAATAACTTTGAAATTAACTTTTGTTTCTTTCTTAATAACTATATTCATTTTGAAAAAAATGTCCGTGGACCATCAATTACATGAATTCATTCAATTTAACAAACAAGTCAGTCCTTGATTTTGAATTGCATTTCTTATTGATATTATTTGTTGAATTCAAAATTAGAGAGTTGCTCCTATCATTTTTGGTTAACAAGCCTCTTCTTTTAATTCCAAACACACCTTTTGATACATTGATCATGAAGTATAACACATGTGGCTAAACAACCTAGTATATTAATTGATTCAAACAAGTATAAACACCAATAAAAATCCAAATCTATTTAAATCCATTGGCAAAAGGTGCCTTTATTCTGGGTTTGCATTTCGTACAAATGTTAACTGGTTTAATTCCCTAAAATAATGAGAATTTCTAATCATCTCATGTTAATCAGGCTCCTCTTGTTGTTACCAGGACTATTTTTCATGCAATAACTTTGAAATTAACTTTTGTTTCTTTCTTAATAACTATATTCATTTTGAAAAAAATGCTCGTGGACCATTAATTACATGAATTCATTCAATTTAACAAACAATTCAGTCCTTGATTTTGAATTGCATTTCTTATTGATATTATTTGTTGAATTCAAAATTAGAGAGTTGCTCCCATCATTTCTTGTTAGCAAGTTTCCTCTTTTGATTTGAAACACACTGTTTGACACATTGATCCTGAAATATAACACATGTGGCTAAACAACCAATTATATTAATTGATTCAAACAAGTATAAACACCAATAAAAATCCAAATCTATTTAAATTCGTCGGCCAATGGTGCCATTCCTCAGGGTTTGCATTTCGTACAAATGTTAATTGGTTTAATTCCTAAATAATGAGAATTTCTAATCACCTCATGTTAATTAGGCTCCTCTTGTTGTTACCAGGACTATTTTTCATGCAATAACTTTGAAATTCACTTTTGTTTCTTTCGTAATAACTATATTCATTTTGAAAAAAATGCCCGTGGACCATCAATTACATGAATTCATTCAATTTAACAAACAATTCAGTCCTTGATTTTGAATTGCATTTCTTAATGATATTATTTGTTGAATTCAAAATTAAAGAGTTGCTCCCATCTTTTTTGGTTATCAAGCCTCTTCTTTTGATTCCAAACACACTATTTGATCTATTGATCATGAAATATAACACATGTGGCTAAACAACCTAGTATATTAATTGATTCAAACAAGTATAAGTACCAATAAAAATCAAAATCTATTTAAATCCATCGGCCACAGGTGCCATTCATCAGGGTTTGCATTTCGTACAAATGTTAACTGGTTTAATTCCTAAATAATGAGAATTTCTAATCAGATCATGTTAATGAGGCTCCTCTTCTTGTTACCAGGACTATTTTTCATGCAATAACTTTGAAATTAACTTTTGTTTCTTTCTTAATAACTATATTCATTTTGAAAAAAATGCCCGTGGACCATCAATTACATGAATTCATTCAATTTAACAAACAATTCTGTCCCTGATTTTGAATTGCATTTCTTATTGATATTATTTGTTGAATTCAAAATTAGAGAGTTGCCCCTCTCATTTTTGGTTAACAAGCCTTTTCGTTTGATTCCAAACACACTTTTTGATACATTGATCATGAAGTATAACACATGTGGCTAAACAACCTAGTATATTAATTGATTCAAACAAATATAAACACTAATAAAAATCCAAATCCATTTAAATCCATTGGCAAATGGTGCCATTCATTTGGGTTTGCATTTCGTACAAATGTTTACTGGTTTAATTCCTAAATAATGAGAATTTCTAATCACCTCATGTTAATTAGGCTCCTCTTGTTATTACCAGGACTATTTTCATGCAATAACCTTGAAATTAACATCTGTTTCTTTCTTAATAACTCTATTCATTTTGAAAAAAATGCCCGTGGACCATCAATTACATGAATTCATTCAATTTAACATACAATTCAGTCCTTGATTTTGAATTGCATTTCTTGTTGATATTATTTGTTGAATTCAAAATTAAAGAGTTGCTCCCATCATTTTTGGTGAACAAGCCTCTTCTTTTGATTCCAAACACACTTTTTGATACATTGATCATGAAGTATAACACATGTGGCTAAACAACCTAGTATATTAATTGATTTAAACAAGTATAAACACCAATAAAAATCCAAATCTATTTAAATTTATTGGCAAAAGGTGCCTTTATTCTGGGTTTGCATTTCGTACAAATTTTAACTGGTTTAATTCCTAAATAATGAGAATTTCTAATCATCTCATGTTAATCAGGCTCCTCTTGTTGTTACCAAGAATATTTTTCATGCAATAACTTTGAAATTAACTTTTGTTTCTTTCTTAATAACTATATTCATTTTGAAAAAAATGCTCGTGGACCATCAATTACATGAATTCATTCAATTTAACAAACAATTCAGTCCTTGATTTTGAATTGCATTTCTTATTGATATTATTTCTTGAATTCAAAATTAGAGAATTTCTCCCATCATTTTTTGTTAGCAAGTTTCCTCTTTTGATTTGAAACACACTGTTTGACACATTGATCCTGAAATATAACACATGTGGCTAAACAACCAATTATATTAATTGATTCAAACAAGTATAAACACCAATAAAAATCCAAATCTATTTAAATTCGTCGGCCAATGGTGCCATTCCTCAGGGTTTGCATTTCGTACAAATATTAATTGGTTTAATTCCTAAATAATGAGAATTTCTAATCACCTCATGTTAATTAGGCTCCTCTTGTTGTTACCAGGACTATTTTTCATGCAATAACCTTGAAATTCACTTTTGTTTCTTTCGTAATAACTATATTCATTTTGAAAAAAAATGCCCGTGGACCATCAATTACAAGAATTCATTCAATTTAACAAAACAATTCAGTCCTTGATTTTGAATTGCATTTCTTAATGATATTATTTGTTGAATTCAAAATTAAAGAGTTGCTCCCATCTTTTTTGGTTATCAAGCCTCTTCTTTTGATTCCAAACACACTATTTGATCCATTGATCATGAAATATAACACATGTGGCTAAACAACCTAGTATATTAATTGATTCAAACAAGTATAAGTACCAATAAAAATAAAAAACCTATTTAAATCCATCGGCCACAGGTGCCATTCATCAGGGTTTGCATTTCGTACAAATGTTAACTGGTTTAATTCCTAAATAATGAGAATTTCTAATCAGATCATGTTAATCAGGCTCCTCTTCTTGTTACCAGGACTATTTTTTCATGCAATAACTTTGAAATTAACTTTTGTTTATTTCTTAATAACTATATTCATTTTGAAAAAAATGCCCGTGGACCATCAATTACATGAATTCATTCAATTTAACAAACAATTCTGTCCCTGATTTTGAATTGCATTTCTTATTGATATTATTTGTTGAATTAAAAATTAGAGAGTTGCCCCTCTCATTTTTGATTAACAAGCCTTTTCTTTTGATTCCAAACACACTTTTTGATACATTGATCATGAAGTATAACACATGTGGCTAAACAACCTAGTATATTAATTGATTCAAACAAATATAAACACTAATAAAAATCCAAATCCATTTAAATCCATTGGCAAATGGTGCCATTCATCTGGGTTTGCATTTCGTACAAATGTTTACTGGTTTAATTCCTAAATAATGAGAATTTCTAATCACCTCATGTTAATTAGGCTCCTCTTGTTATTACCAGGACTATTTTTCATGCAATAACCTTGAAATTAACATCTGTTTCTTTCTTAATAACTCTATTCATTTTGAAAAAAATGCCCGTGGACCATCAATTACATGAATTCATTCAATTTAACATACAATTCAGTCCTTGATTTTGAATTGCATTTCTTGTTGATATCATTTGTTGAATTCAAAATTAAAGAGTTGCTCCCATCATTTTTGGTGAACAAGCCTCTTCTTTTGATTCCAAACACACTTTTTGATACATTGATCATGAAGTATAACACATGTGGCTAAACACCCTAGTATATTAACTGATTCAAACAAGTATAAACACCATTAAAAATCAAAATCTATTTAAATCCATCGGCCAAACGTGTCATCATTCTGGGTTTGCATTTCGTACAAATGTTAACTGGTTTAATTCCTAAATAATGAGAATTTCTAATCACCTCATGTTAATTAGGCTCCTCTTGTTGTTACCAGGACTATTTTTCATGCAACAACCTTGAAATGAACATCTGTTTCTTTCTTAATAACTATATTCATTTTGAAAAAAATGCCCGTCGATTATCAATTACATGAATTCATTCAATTTAACATACAATTCAGTCCTTGATTTTGAATTGCATTTCTTATTGAAATTATTTGTTGAATTCAAAATTAAAGAGTTGCTCCCATCATTTTTGGTTAACAAGCCTCTTCTTTTGATTCCAAACACACTTTTTGATACATTGATCATGAAGTATAACACATGTGGCTAAACAACCTAGTATATTAATTGATTTAAACAACTATAAACACCAACAAAAATCCAAATCTATTTAAATCCATCGGCCAAAGGTGCCATTATTCTGGGTTTGCATTTCGTACAAATGTTAACTGGTTTAATTCCTAAATAATGAGAATTTCTAATTACCTCATGTTAATCAGGCTCCTCTTGTTGTTACCAGGATTATTTTTCATGCAATAACCTTGAAATTAAACATCTGTTTCTTTCTTAATAACTATATTCATTTTGAAAAAAATGCCTGTGGACTATCAATTACATGAATTCATTCAATTTAACATACAATTCGGTCCTTGATTTTGAATTGCATTTGTTATTGAAATTATTTGTTGAATTCAAAATTAAAGAGTTGCTCCCATCATTTTTGGTTAACAAGCCTCTTCTTTTGATTCCAAACACACTTTTTGATACTTTGATCATGAAATATATCACATGTGGCTGAACAACATAGTATATTAATTGATTCAAAAAAGTATAAACACTAATAAAAATCCAAATCCACTTAAATCCATTGGCAAAAGGTGCCATTCATCAGGGTTTGCATTTCGTACAAATGTTAACTGGTTTAATTCCTAAATAATGAGAATTTCTAATCACCTCATGTTAATTAGGCTCATCTTGTTGTTACCAGGACGATTTTTAATGCAATAACCTTGAAATTAACTTTTGTTTCTTTCTTAATAACTATATTCATTTTGAAACAAAATGCCCGTGTACAGTCAATTACATGAATTCATTCAATTTGACAAACAATTCAGTCCTTGATTTTGAATTGCATTTCTTATTGATATTATTTGTTGAATTCAAAATTAAAGAGCTGCTCCCATTATTTTCGGTTAACAAGCCTCTTCCTTTGATTCCAAACACACTTTTTGATACATTGATCATGAAGTATAACACATGTGGCTAAACAACCTAGTATATTAATTGATTCAAACAAGTATAAACACCAATAAAAATCCAAATCTATTTAAATCCATCGGCCAAAGGTGCCATTATTCTGGGTTTGCATTTCGTACAAATGTTAACTGGTTCAATTCCTAAATAATGAGAATTTCTAATTACCTCATGTTAATCAGGCTCCTCTTGTTGTTACCAGGATTATTTTTCATGCAATAACCTTGAAATTAACATCTGTTTCTTTCTTAATAACTCTATTCATTTTGAAAAAAATGCCCGTGGACCATCAATTACATGAATTCATTCAATTTAACATACAATTCAGTCCTTGATTTTGAATTGCATTTCTTGTTGATATTATTTGTTGAATTCAAAATTAAAGAGTTGCTCCCATCATTTTTGGTGAACAAGCCTCTTCTTTTGATTCCAAACACACTTTTTGATACATTGATCATGAAGTATAACACATGTGGCTAAACAACCTAGTATATTAATTGATTTAAACAAGTATAAACACCAATAAAAAAATCCAAATCTATTTAAATTTATTGGCAAAAGGTGCCTTTATTCTGGGTTTGCATTTCGTACAAATTTTAACTGGTTTTAATTCCTAAATAATGAGAATTTCTAATCATCTCATGTTAATCAGGCTCCTCTTGTTGTTACCAAGAATATTTTTCATGCAATAACTTTGAAATTAACTTTTGTTTCTTTCTTAATAACTATATTCATTTTGAAAAAAATGCTCGTGGACCATCAAATTACATGAATTCATTCAATTTAACAAACAATTCAGTCCTTGATTTTGAATTGCATTTCTTATTGATATTATTTCTTGAATTCAAAATTAGAGAATTTCTCCCATCATTTTTTGTTAGCAAGTTTCCTCTTTTGATTTGAAACACACTGTTTGACACATTGATCCTGAAATATAACACATGTGGCTAAAAACAACCAATTATATTAATTGATTCAAACAAGTATAAACACCAATAAAAATCCAAATCTATTTAAATTCGTCGGCCAATGGTTGCCATTCCTCAGGGTTTGCATTTCGTACAAATATTAATTGGTTTAATTCCTAAATAATGAGAATTTCTAATCACCTCATGTTAATTAGGCTCCTCTTGTTGTTACCAGGACTATTTTTCATGCAATAACCTTGAAATTCACTTTTGTTTCTTTCGTAATAACTATATTCATTTTGAAAAAAATGCCCCGTGGGACCATCAATTACAAGAATTCATTCAATTTAACAAAAACAATTCAGTCCTTGATTTTGAATTGCATTTCTTAATGATATTATTTGTTGAATTCAAAATTAAAGAGTTGCTCCCATCTTTTTTGGTTATCAAGCCTCTTCTTTTGATTCCAAACACACTATTTGATCCATTGATCATGAAATATAACACATGTGGCTAAACAACCTAGTATATTAATTGATTCAAACAAGTATAAGCACCAATAAAAATAAAAACCTATTTAAATCCATCGGCCACAGGTGCCATTCATCAGGGTTTGCATTTCGTACAAATGTTAACTGGTTTAATTCCTAAATAATGAGAATTTCTAATCAGATCATGTTAATCAGGCTCCTCTTCTTGTTACCAGGACTATTTTTCATGCAATAACTTTGAAATTAACTTTTGTTTATTTCTTAATAACTATATTCATTTTGAAAAAAAAATGCCCGTGGACCATCAATTACATGAATTCATTCAATTTAACAAACAATTCTGTCCCTGATTTTGAATTGCATTTCTTATTGATATTATTTGTTGAATTAAAAATTAGAGAGTTGCCCCTCTCATTTTTGATTAACAAGCCTTTTCTTTTGATTCCAAACACACTTTTTGATACATTGATCATGAAGTATAACACATGTGGCTAAACAACCTAGTATATTAATTGATTCAAACAAATATAAACACTAATAAAAATCCAAATCCATTTAAATCCATTGGCAAATGGTGCCATTCATCTGGGTTTGCATTTCGTACAAATGTTTACTGGTTTTAATTCCTAAATAATGAGAATTTCTAATCACCTCATGTTAATTAGGCTCCTCTTGTTATTACCAGGACTATTTTTCATGCAATAACCTTGAAATTAACATCTGTTTCTTTCTTAATAACTCTATTCATTTTGAAAAAAAATGCCCGTGGACCATCAATTACATGAATTCATTCAATTTAACATACAATTCAGTCCTTGATTTTGAATTGCATTTCTTGTTGATATCATTTGTTGAATTCAAAATTAAAGAGTTGCTCCCATCATTTTTGGTGAACAAGCCTCTTCTTTTGATTCCAAACACACTTTTTGATACATTGATCATGAAGTATAACACATGTGGCTAAACACCCTAGTATATTAACTGATTCAAACAAGTATAAACACCATTAAAAATCAAAATCTATTTAAATCCATCGGCCAAACGTGTCATCATTCTGGGTTTGCATTTCGTACAAATGTTAACTGGTTTAATTCCTAAATAATGAGAATTTCTAATCACCTCATGTTAATTAGGCTCCTCTTGTTGTTACCAGGACTATTTTTCATGCAACAACCTTGAAATGAACATCTGTTTCTTTCTTAATAACTATATTCATTTTGAAAAAAATGCCCGTCGATTATCAATTACATGAATTCATTCAATTTAACATACAATTCAGTCCTTGATTTTGAATTGCATTTCTTATTGAAATTATTTGTTGAATTCAAAATTAAAGAGTTGCTCCCATCATTTTTGGTTAACAAGCCTCTTCTTTTGATTCCAAACACACTTTTTGATACATTGATCATGAAGTATAACACATGTGGCTAAACAACCTAGTATATTAATTGATTTAAACAACTATAAACACCAACAAAAATCCAAATCTATTTAAATCCATCGGCCAAAGGTGCCATTATTCTGGGTTTGCATTTCGTACAAATGTTAACTGGTTTAATTCCTAAATAATGAGAATTTCTAATTACCTCATGTTAATCAGGCTCCTCTTGTTGTTACCAGGATTATTTTTCATGCAATAACCTTGAAATTAACATCTGTTTCTTTCTTAATAACTATATTCATTTTGAAAAAAATGCCTGTGGACTATCAATTACATGAATTCATTCAATTTAACATACAATTCGGTCCTTGATTTTGAATTGCATTTGTTATTGAAATTATTTCTTGAATTCAAAATTAAAGAGTTGCTCCCATCATTTTTGGTTAACAAGCCTCTTCTTTTGATTCCAAACACACTTTTTGATACTTTGATCATGAAATATATCACATGTGGCTGAACAACATAGTATATTAATTGATTCAAAAAAGTATAAACACTAATAAAAATCCAAATCCACTTAAATCCATTGGCAAAAGGTGCCATTCATCAGGGTTTGCATTTCGTACAAATGTTAACTGGTTTAATTCCTAAATAATGAGAATTTCTAATCACCTCATGTTAATTAGGCTCATCTTGTTGTTACCAGGACGATTTTTAATGCAATAACCTTGAAATTAACTTTTGTTTCTTTCTTAATAACTATATTCATTTTGAACAAAATGCCCGTGTACAGTCAATTACATGAATTCATTCAATTTGACAAACAATTCAGTCCTTGATTTTGAATTGCATTTCTTATTGATATTATTTGTTGAATTCAAAATTAAAGAGCTGCTCCCATTATTTTCGGTTAACAAGCCTCTTCCTTTGATTCCAAACACACTTTTTGATACATTGATCATGAAGTATAACACATGTGGCTAAACAACCTAGTATATTAATTGATTCAAACAAGTATAAACACCAATAAAAATCCAAATCTATTTAAATCCATCGGCCAAAGGTGCCATTATTCTGGGTTTGCATTTCGTACAAATGTTAACTGGTTCAATTCCTAAATAATGAGAATTTCTAATTACCTCATGTTAATCAGGCTCCTCTTGTTGTTACCAGGATTATTTTTCATGCAATAACCTTGAAATTAACATCTGTTTCTTTCTTAATAACTCTATTCATTTTGAAAAAAATGCCCGTGGACCATCAATTACATGAATTCATTCAATTTAACATACAATTCAGTCCTTGATTTTGAATTGCATTTCTTGTTGATATTATTTGTTGAATTCAAAATTAAAGAGTTGCTCCCATCATTTTTGGTGAACAAGCCTCTTCTTTTGATTCCAAACACACTTTTTGATACATTGATCATGAAGTATAACACATGTGGCTAAACAACCTAGTATATTAATTGATTTAAACAAGTATAAACACCAATAAAAATCCAAATCTATTTAAATTTATTGGCAAAAGGTGCCTTTATTCTGGGTTTGCATTTCGTACAAATTTTAAACTGGTTTAATTCCTAAATAATGAGAATTTCTAATCATCTCATGTTAATCAGGCTCCTCTTGTTGTTACCAAGAATATTTTTCATGCAATAACTTTGAAATTAACTTTTGTTTCTTTCTTAATAACTATATTCATTTTGAAAAAAATGCTCGTGGACCATCAATTACATGAATTCATTCAATTTAACAAACAATTCAGTCCTTGATTTTGAATTGCATTTCTTATTGATATTATTTCTTGAATTCAAAATTAGAGAATTTCTCCCATCATTTTTTGTTAGCAAGTTTCCTCTTTTGATTTGAAACACACTGTTTGACACATTGATCCTGAAATATAACACATGTGGCTAAACAACCAATTATATTAATTGATTCAAACAAGTATAAACACCAATAAAAATCCAAATCTATTTAAATTCGTCGGCCAATGGTGCCATTCCTCAGGGTTTGCATTTCGTACAAATATTAATTGGTTTAATTCCTAAATAATGAGAATTTCTAATCACCTCATGTTAATTAGGCTCCTCTTGTTGTTACCAGGACTATTTTTCATGCAATAACCTTGAAATTCACTTTTGTTTCTTTCGTAATAACTATATTCATTTTGAAAAAAATGCCCGTGGACCATCAATTACAAGAATTCATTCAATTTAACAAACAATTCAGTCCTTGATTTTGAATTGCATTTCTTAATGATATTATTTGTTGAATTCAAAATTAAAGAGTTGCTCCCATCTTTTTTGGTTATCAAGCCTCTTCTTTTGATTCCAAACACACTATTTGATCCATTGATCATGAAATATAACACATGTGGCTAAACAACCTAGTATATTAATTGATTCAAACAAGTATAAGTACCAATAAAAATAAAAACCTATTTAAATCCATCGGCCACAGGTGCCATTCATCAGGGTTTGCATTTCGTACAAATGTTAACTGGTTTAATTCCTAAATAATGAGAATTTCTAATCAGATCATGTTAATCAGGCTCCTCTTCTTGTTACCAGGACTATTTTTCATGCAATAACTTTGAAATTAACTTTTGTTTATTTCTTAATAACTATATTCATTTTGAAAAAAATGCCCGTGGACCATCAATTACATGAATTCATTCAATTTAACAAACAATTCTGTCCCTGATTTTGAATTGCATTTCTTATTGATATTATTTGTTGAATTAAAAATTAGAGAGTTGCCCCTCTCATTTTTGGTTAACAAGCCTTTTCTTTTGATTCCAAACACACTTTTTGATACATTGATCATGAAGTATAACACATGTGGCTAAACAACCTAGTATATTAATTGATTCAAACAAATATAAACACTAATAAAAATCCAAATCCATTTAAATCCATTGGCAAATGGTGCCATTCATCTGGGTTTGCATTTCGTACAAATGTTTACTGGTTTAATTCCTAAATAATGAGAATTTCTAATCACCTCATGTTAATTAGGCTCCTCTTGTTATTACCAGGACTATTTTTTCATGCAATAACCTTGAAATTAACATCTGTTTCTTTCTTAATAACTCTATTCATTTTGAAAAAAATGCCCCCGTGGACCATCAATTACATGAATTCATTCAATTTAACATACAATTCAGTCCTTGATTTTGAATTGCATTTCTTGTTGATATCATTTGTTGAATTCAAAATTAAAGAGTTGCTCCCATCATTTTTGGTGAACAAGCCTCTTCTTTTGATTCCAAACACACTTTTTGATACATTGATCATGAAGTATAAACACATGTGGCAAAACACCCTAGTATATTAACTGATTCAAACAAGTATAAACACCATTAAAAATCAAAATCTATTTAAATCCATCGGCCAAACGTGTCATCATTCTGGGTTTGCATTTCGTACAAATGTTAACTGGTTTAATTCCTAAATAATGAGAATTTCTAATCACCTCATGTTAATTAGGCTCCTCTTGTTGTTTACCAGGACTATTTTTTCATGCAACAACCTTGAAATGAACATCTGTTTCTTTCTTAATAACTATATTCATTTTGAAAAAAATGCCCGTCGATTATCAATTACATGAATTCATTCAATTTAACATACAATTCAGTCCTTGATTTTGAATTGCATTTCTTATTGAAATTATTTGTTGAATTCAAAATTAAAGAGTTGCTCCCATCATTTTTGGTTAACAAGCCTCTTCTTTTGATTCCAAACACACTTTTTGATACATTGATCATGAAGTATAACACATGTGGCTAAACAACCTAGTATATTAATTGATTTAAACAACTATAAACACCAACAAAAATCCAAATCTATTTAAATCCATCGGCCAAAGGTGCCATTATTCTGGGTTTGCATTTCGTACAAATGTTAACTGGTTTAATTCCTAAATAATGAGAATTTCTAATTACCTCATGTTAATCAGGCTCCTCTTGTTGTTACCAGGATTATTTTTCATGCAATAACCTTGAAATTAACATCTGTTTCTTTCTTAATAACTATATTCATTTTGAAAAAAATGCCTGTGGACTATCAATTACATGAATTCATTCAATTTAACATACAATTCGGTCCTTGATTTTGAATTGCATTTGTTATTGAAATTATTTCTTGAATTCAAAATTAAAGAGTTGCTCCCATCATTTTTGGTTAACAAGCCTCTTCTTTTGATTCCAAACACACTTTTTGATACTTTGATCATGAAATATATCACATGTGGCTGAACAACATAGTATATATTAATTGATTCAAAAAAGTATAAACACTAATAAAAATCCAAATCCACTTAAATCCATTGGCAAAAGGTGCCATTCATCAGGGTTTGCATTTCGTACAAATGTTAACTGGTTTAATTCCTAAATAATGAGAATTTCTAATCACCTCATGTTAATTAGGCTCATCTTGTTGTTACCAGGACGATTTTTAATGCAATAACCTTGAAATTAACTTTTGTTTCTTTCTTAATAACTATATTCATTTTGAACAAAATGCCCGTGTACAGTCAATTACATGAATTCATTCAATTTTGACAAACAATTCAGTCCTTGATTTTGAATTGCATTTCTTATTGATATTATTTGTTGAATTCAAAATTAAAGAGCTGCTCCCATTATTTTCGGTTAACAAGCCTCTTCCTTTGATTCCAAACACACTTTTTGATACATTGATCATGAAGTATAACACATGTGGCTAAACAACCTAGTATATTAATTGATTCAAACAAGTATAAACACCAATAAAAATCCAAATCTATTTAAATCCATCGGCCAAAGGTGCCATTATTCTGGGTTTGCATTTCGTACAAATGTTAACTGGTTCAATTCCTAAATAATGAGAATTTTTAATTACCTCATGTTAATCAGGCTCCTCTTGTTGTTACCAGGATTATTTTTCATGCAATAACCTTGAAATTAACATCTGTTTCTTTCTTAATAACTATATTCATTTTGAAAAAAATGCCTGTGGACTATCAATTACATGAATTCATTCAATTTAACATACAATTCGGTCCTTGATTTTGAATTGCATTTGTTATTGATATTATTTGTTGAATTCAAAATTAAAGAGCTGCTCCCATCATTTTCGGTTAACAAGCCTCTTCCTTTGATTCCAAACACCCTTTTTGATACATTGATCATGAAATATATCACATGTGGCTGAACAACCTAGTATATTAATTGATTCAAAAAAGTATAAACACTAATAAAAATCCAAATCCACTTAAATCCATTGGCAAAAGGTGCCATTCATCAGGGTTTGCATTTCGTACAAATGTTAACTGGTTTAATTCCTAAATAATGAGAATTTCTAATCACCTCATGTTAATTAGGCTCATCTTGTTGTTACCAGGACGATTTTTAATGCAATAACCTTGAAATTAACTTTTGTTTCTTTCTTAATAACTATATTCATTTTGAACAAAATGCCCGTGGACCGTCAATTACATGAATTCATTCAATTTAACAAACAATTCAGTCCTTGATTTTGAATTGCATTTCTTATTGATATTATTTGTTGAATTCAAAATTAGAGAGCTGCTCCTATCATTTTTGGTTAACAAGCCTCTTCTTTTGATTCTAAACACACTTTTTGATACATTGATCATGAAATATAACACATGTGGCTAACCAACCTATTATATTAATTGATTCAAACAAGTATAAACACTAATAAATATCCAAATCCATTTAAATCCATTGGCAAAAGGTGCCATTCATCAGGGTTTGGATTTCGTACAAATGTTAACTGGTTTAATTCCTAAATAATGAGAAGTTCTAATCACCTCATGTTAAATAGGCTCATCATGTTGTTACCAGGACTATTTTTAATGCAATAACCTTGAAATTAACTTTTGTTTCTTTCTTAATAACTATATTCATTTTGAACAAAATGCCCGTGGACCATGAATTACATGAATTCATTCAATTTAACAAACAATTCAGTCCTTGATTTTGAATTGCATTTCTTATTGATATTATTTGTTGAATTCAAAATTAAAGAGCTGCTCCCATCATTTTTGGTTAACAAGCCTCTTCTTTTGATTCCAAACAAACTTTTTGATACATTGATCATGAAGTATAACACATGTGGCTAAACAACCTAGTATATTAATTGATTCAAACAAGTATAAACACCAATAAAAATCCAAATCTATTTAAATCCATCGGCCAAAGGTGTCATTATTCTGGGTTTGCATTTCGTACAAATGTTAACTGGTTTAATTCCTAAATAATGAGAATTTCTAATGACTTCATGTTAATCAGGCTCTTCGTGTTGTTACCAGGACTATTTTTCCTGCAATAACTTTGAAATTAACTTTTGTTTCTTTCTTAATAACTATATTCATTTTGAAAAAAATGCCCGTGGACCATCAATTACATGAATTCATTCAATTTAAGAAACAATTCAGTCCTTGATTTTGAATTGCATTTCTTAATGATATTATTTGTTGAATTCAAAATTAAAGAGTTGCTCTCATCTTTTATGGTTATCAAGCCTCTTTTGTTGATTCCAAACACACTATTTGATCCATTGATCATGAAATATAACACATGTGGCTAAACAACCTAGTATATTAATTGATTCAAACAAGTATAAGTACCAATAAAAATCAAAATCTATTTAAATCCATCGGCCACAGGTGCCATTCATCAGGGATTGCATTTCGTACAAATGTTAACTGGTTTGATTCCTAAATACTGAGAATTTCTAATCAGATCATGTTAATCAGGCTCCTCTTGTTGTTACCAGGACTATTTTTCATGCAATAACTTTGAAATTAACTTTTGTTTCTTTCTTAATAACTATATTCATTTCGAAAAAAATACCCGTTGACCATTAATTACATGAATTTATTCAACTTAACAGACAATTCAGTCCTTGATTTTGAATTGCATTTCTTATTGATATTATTTATTGAATTCAAAATTAAAGAGTTGCTCCCATCATTTTTGGTCAACAGGCCTCTTCTTTTGATTCCAAACACACTTTTTGATACATTGAGCATGAAGTATAACACATGTGGCTAAACAACCTAATATCTTAATTGATTCAAACAATTATAAACACAAATAAAAATCCAAATCTATTTAAATCCACAGGCAAAAGGTGCCATTATTCTGGGTTTGCATTTCGTACAAATGTTAACTGGATTAATTCCTAAATAATGAGAATTTATAGTCACCTCATGTTAATCTGGCTCCTCTTGTTGTTACCAGTACTACTTTTCATGCAATAACTTTGAAATTAACTTTTGTTTCTTTGTTAATAACTATATTCATTTTGAAAAAAATGCCCGTGGACCATCAATTACATGAATTCATTCAATTTAACAAACAAGTCAGTCCTTGATTTTGAATTGCATTTCTTATTGATATTTTTTGTTGAATTCAAAATTAGAGAGTTGCTCCTATCATTTTCGGTTAACAAGCCACTTCATTTGATTCCAAACACACTTTTTGATACATTGATCATGAAATATAACACATGTGGCTAAACAACCTAGTATATTAATTGATTCAAACAAGTATAAACACTAATAAAAATCCAAATCCACTTAAATCCATTGGCAAAAGGTGCCATTCATCAGGGTTTGCATTTCGTACAAATGTTAACTGGTTTAATTCCTAAATAATGAGAATTTCTAATCACCTCATGTTAATTAGGCTCATCTTGTTGTTACCAGGACGATTTTTAATGCAATAACCTTGAAATTAACTTTTGTTTCTTTCTTAATAACTATATTCATTTTGAACAAAATGCCCGTGTACAGTCAATTACATGAATTCATTCAATTTAACAAACAATTCAGTCCTTGATTTTGAATTGCATTTCTTATTGATATTATTTGTTGAATTCAAAATTAAAGAGCTGCTCCCATCATTTTCGATTAACAAGCCTTTTCTTTTGATTCCAAACACACTTTTTGATACATTGATCATGAAGTATAACACATGTGGCTAAACAACCTAGTATATTAATTGATTCAAACAAATATAAACACTAATAAAAATCCAAATCCATTTAAATCCATTGGCAAAAGGTGCCATTCATCTGGAATTGCATTTCGTACAAATGTTCACTGGTTTAATTCCTAAATAATGAGAATTTCTAATCAACTCATGTTAATTAGGCTCCTCTTGTTATTACCAGGACTATTTTTCATGCAATAACCTTGAAATTAACATCTGTTTCTTTCTTAATAACTGTATTCATTTTGAAAAAAATGCCCGTGGACCATCGATTACATGAATTCATTCAATTTAACAAACAATTAAGTCCTTGATTTTGAATTGCATTTCTTATTGATATTATTTGTTGAATTCAAAATTAAAGAGCTGCTCCCATCATTTTTGGTCAACAGGCCTCTTCTTTTGATTCCAAACACACTTTTTGATACATTGAGCATGAAATATAACACATGTGGCTAAACAACCTAGTATATTAATTGATTCAAACAAGTATAAACACTAATAAAAATCCAAATCCACTTACATCCATCGGCAAAAGGTGCCATTCATCAGGGTTTGCATTTCGTACAAATGTTAACTAGTTTAATTCCTAAATAATGAGAATTTCTAATCACCTCATGTTAATTAGACTCATCTTGTTGTTACCAGGACTATTTTTAATGCAATCACCTTGAAATTAACTTTTGTTTCTTTCTTAATAACTATATTCATTTTGAAAATAATGCCCGTGGACCATCAATTACATGAATCCATTCAATTTAACAAACAATTAAGTCCTTGATTTTGAATTGCATTTCTTATTGATATTATTTGTTGAATTCAAAATTAAAGAGCTGCTCCCATCATTTTTGGTCAACAGGCCTCTTCTTTTGATTCCAAACACACTTTTTGATACATTGAGCATGAAGTATAACACATGTGGCTAAACAACCTAATATCTTAATTGATTCAAACAAGTATAAACACAAATAAAAATCCAAATCTATTTAAATCCACAGGCAAAAGGTGCCATTATTCTGGGTTTGCATTTCGTACAAATGTTAACTGGATTAATTCCTAAATAATGAGAATTTATAGTCACCTCATGTTAATCTGGCTCCTCTTGTTGTTACCAGTACTACTTTTCATGCAATAACTTTGAAATTAACTTTTGTTTCTTTGTTAATAACTATATTCATTTTGAAAAAAATGCCCGTGGACCATCAATTACATGAATTCATTCAATTTAACAAACAAGTCAGTCCTTGATTTTGAATTGCATTTCTTATTGATATTTTTTGTTGAATTCAAAATTAGAGAGTTGCTCCGATCATTTTCGGTTAACAAGCCACTTCATTTGATTCCAAACACACTTTTTGATACATTGATCATGAAATATAACACATGTGGCTAAACAACCTAGTATATTAATTGATTCAAACAAGTATAAACACTAATAAAAACCCAAATCCACTTAAATCCATTGGCAAAAGGTGCCATTCATCAGGGTTTGCATTACGTACAAATGTTAACTGGTTTAATTCCTAAATAATGAGAATTTCTAATCACCTCATGTTAATTAGACTCATCTTGTTGTTACCAGGACTATTTTTAATGCAATCACCTTGAAATTAACTTTTGTTTCTTTCTTAATAACTATATTCATTTTGAAAATAATGCCCGTGGACCATCAATTACATGAATTCATTCAATTTAACAAACAATTAAGTCCTTGATTTTGAATTGCATTTCTTATTGATATTATTTGTTGAATTCAAAATTAAAGAGCTGCTCCCATCATTTTTGGTCAACAAGCCTCTTCTTTTGATTCCAAACACACTTTTTGATACATTGAGCATGAAGTATAACACATGTGGCTAAACAACCTAGTATCTTAATTGATTCAAACAAGTATAAACACAAAGAAAAATCCAAATCTATTTAAATCCACAGGCAAAAGGTGCCATTATTCTGGGTTTGCATTTCGTACAAATGTTAACTAGTTTAATTCCTAAATAATGAGAATTTATAGTCACCTCATGTTAATCAGGCTCCTCTTGTTGTTACCAGGAATACTTTTCATGCAATAACTATGAAATTAACTT